>CAUYQG010059075.1:0-31613 GCA_963574415.1 Tarsius wallacei | reverse complement strand
TTCTCTGAATCTCTTGTGTTTGAATTTTTGCATCACTGATGAGATGAGGGAAATTTTCTTCAATAATCTCATGGAATGTTTGTTCCAAGGTGGCTTTTGTCTCTCTCTGTTTCAGGAAGTCCAATTACTCTTAGGTTTGGTCTCTTGAAGTAATCGCTCATCTTTTGAAGGTTTTGTTCTGTCTTTTTAATCTTCTTTTCTATCTTTGACAGTTTGGGTTTGTTCTATATTTTGGTCCGCAAGCTCTGCTTGGCTAGTTCTACTTTCCATGCTTATCACTTTGTTATTTATTTCATTCACAGTATTCTTTACTACTGTTATCTCAGTTATCAACTCCTTCCTAGTTTCTTCTTGTTTCTCCTCAATTCTTTTTAATCTCTCCATTAATGTCTTGATATCTAGGTTTGTAGTTTGAGACCAGTCTTTCTGGGGGCTCTTCATTGTTTGCATTCCGAATCAGTTTTCTCAGTGTTTGCCCTCCCAGTGGTCTGGGAGAGACCCATATTCTTCTTTTGTTTTTTCTTCATTTGTGCAGATTTTTCTCTCTCCCCCTCCCCTCCCCCTTCTTTAATTCTGTTTTTCAGGGAAGGTGGGGTTGCTTTTACTTCTTTTGTTCAATCTCCTGTTCTTCCTTATGAGTGTCCTCTGGCTTTGTTCACTTTTGAGGCTGGACTGTGGGTTGGGGCTGTGCTTTTTGCAGTTTTGAGATTTAATTGATGGGGGATCTGTGATTCAGAATCTATCTGCAGATCCCAGTATCCATCAACAGGTTTGTGGGCACACTGGAACCCATTTCCTACTGCCTTACCATCTGTCTATGCAGTGGGGTTTAGGTTTGCTCCTTGGAACAAAAGGAGGTACGAAAAAGGAAAATAATCGAAGAACAGGGGGCGGTCAATGGAAGTTAGAGAGAGAGAAGAGTGAGAGGGAAAACAGACATACATATCAACTAACGAATGAAAAAGAGAAACAAGGCCAGAAAAGAATGAAAAACAGACACACAAACAAAATTCCCAGTAATCACACAAAGACAGTCCAATAAATCATGCCTTTTGATGCATTTTCCCCCAAAACAAATAGGTAATCTAAATAAAAAAGCCAACAAAAGTGAGCAAAACAGAGTCAAAACAATAAAATCAAAAATCAAAATAAGAAACCAGACTAGCTCTGTAATCTTTCCTGAGTGTCTAGAGTCTCTTCAGCTCTGATCTCTAGCCTCTTCCTTTTCTTTCATTGCAGGCAGATAGATTTACTCCAAGCTTCGGTTGGTTCCTTTGGCTTGCTGCCTGAGAGGTCTGTGACAGGGCTGAGTTGCTTGTATCTGATTCAGCGTAGGGGAGGGCCTTTTGTCTCCTGTTTAGCGAAGTTACCTTAGAAACCAAGGTGGAGGCTACTCGTTGATGGGCGGGGCAATGCAAATCTCTGCCTGGAAAATGGCCGAGGCCGGCAGCTCCTCTTTCATGGATCCTTTCTCTCCACCCGTCCTTTCTCTCCACTCATCTGGGTCCGTGGGTGATCCACTATGACGGGCCATGGTGGTGTGTCTCCCGCGTCACACATGGGGGATCAGTGACACAGATGGGCGCTGGATCTGGTGTGCTGCCAATGACCTCGGGTGGAGGACAGAGCTGGGAATTCCCTCCTCTGGAGCTGAGAGTTGGGAGCGGCTGATCAGCACCTCCTTAAGATATGCTGTTCCCTTACACAACCATGGGGTTCCACGCTGGGTGCCTCAGCCAGAGCGGGGACCATAGCTCCAAAGGGTGGGTGACGATCGGTGACAGTGTCTTTGGTCCTGCACAGGGCACTTCAGCTTGGAATGGAGCTGGTATCTCTGAGGGGCGGGTGCCTAGAGCCTCCCTGGGTGACAGCGGCTTGAAATAGGGCTGGGTGGTGGCCCAGAACCCAGGGCAGGGAGCTGGAACTCTGAGGAGTGAGCACCAGGCTGCTGGGCTGGCCACCCAGTCAGGAAGGGAGCTGGCAGCAGCTGAGTGCCAGGCAGATCAGTGTAACCAGCAAAAGAACCCAGATCTCCACAAGGCAGTATCCAAGGGCCTCCACAGGTGGCAGCCGGTGGCTTGGGGCAGGGTGAGACATTGTAGCCAGGGAGAGAGCTGGGATCTCCACACAACCAGGGCCTGGGGCTGCTTATGGTGGAGCAGTAGCAGCCCAGGGGCACGGTGGCTGGTTGGCAGTGGGCAGGGGGGCGGGGGAAGGAACGTAAGAGTCTTTTTGGGAACTCACTTTTGGAGAATCTCACAGTCCCACATATGCCATCACCATCTTACCAGAACCTCTTGAGTTTTTATTTTTATTTCCTTTTGAATTTTTATTTTTTTAGGCCTATTTTTATTTATTATTTTTATTTTAAAGATGTGGGGTACAATTCAGGATTAAGTATACAAGTGATCATTGTTCAGGTAAATTTTGACCCTTCCTATGGTCCCCACTTCTCTTGATTTGAGATCAGGTACCCTTATTGATGTTGTGTATCCCCTCATCCCCCAGCAGTATCCTGCTACTGCCAATCCGTTCCTTGTAGCATATGGCAAATATTCAGGGTCCACTTATGAGTGAGAACATGTGGTACTCATTTCTTTGATTCTATGAGAGATCATTGAGTATTATAGATTCTAAATCCATCCAAGTTGTTGCAGAGTTCATATATTTGTCCTTTTTTGTGACAACGTAATATTCCACAATGTATATGTACCATATTTTTTTATCCAGTTCAGTTTCCATGGGCAGCACAGTTGGTTTCATGTGTTTTTGCTATTGTGAATAGTACTGCAATAAACATGCATGTGCAGATATCTTTTTTTTGTAGAATGATTTGAGTTCCTCCAGATATATTCCCAGTAGGGGGATTGCTGGGTCATATGGAAGGTCAAGTGCTAGTTCTTTTAGAAATCACCACACTGTTTTCCATAGATGCTGAAATAGTTTACATTCCCCTCAGCAGTGTAGAGGTATTCCCTTTTCTCCATGTTCTCGTCAGCATCTGCTGTTTTTTGTTTTATTAATGATGGTCATTCATAATGGGGTTAGATGATATCTTAATGTGGTTGTGATTTGCATTTCTCTGATGATAAGTGAGACTGAACACTTTTTCATGTGTCTGCTGTCTACCTGTATATCTTCTTTTGAGAAATGTCTATTCATGTCTTTTGCCCACTTTTTAAAAATTTTATTTTATTTTGTTTATTTTTATCATAAAGATGTGGGGTACAGTTCTGGGTTAGGTATATAAACATTGATTATGCAGGTACCCTTGTTGATGGGGTATGACCCTCCCTCCCCTAACAGTTTCCCTCAACTGCCAATCCCACCCCCACTCCCCTGACAATTTCCCACTAATGCCAGTCACTTTCTTATAGCATTATAATTGTGGTCCACTTATGAGTGAGAACATATGGAACTCTGTTCTTTGTTTATGTGATAGATCACTGAGTATGATCAACTCCAAATCCTTCCAAGTTGCCGGAAGTTCATATATTTTTCCTTCTCTATGGCTGCATAATATTCCATTGTGTATATGTACCACAATTTTTTAATCCAGCTTCAATGGGCCACACGGTTGGTTCCATGTTTTTTGCTATATTGAATAGAACTGCAACAAACATGTGTGTGCAGGTATGCCCACTTTTTAATGGGGCTTTTTGTTTTATTCCTTTCAGCATGTTTGAGTTCCTTGTAGACTCTGGATGTTAGGCCTTTGTTGAATATACAGTTGGCAAATATTTCTTCCCATTCTGTGGGCTGTCTCCTTGCTCATTTGATGGTTTCTTTTGCTTTGCAGAAGCTTTTCAGTTTAATGAGGTTCCACTAGTCTATTTTTCTCTTATGGCATGGACATCTTGTGTTTTGATCAGGAATTCATTGCCTACTCTGATTTCCATCAGAGTGTCTTCTGCATTTTCTAAGATTCTTACAGTTTGTGGCTTTACATTTAGGTCTTTGATATACTTAGAGTTGATTTTTGTGGATGGTGATAAGTAGGGTCCTGTTTCAATATTCTACATGTGACCAGCCAGTTTTTCCCAGCACCATTTATTGTATAGTTTCTCCTTTCCCCACTGATTGTTGGTGGAGGCTTTGTCAAAGATGAGTTGGTTGAAAAATTGAGGTTTTGCTTTCAGAATCTCTATCCTGTTCCATTGGTCTATGTGCTTGTTCTTGTACCAATACTAGACTTGATTATTTTAGCCTTATAGTAAAGTTTAAAGTCTGTAAGTGCGATACTTTCTGTTTGTTTCTTTTGTTGAGGATTGTTTTGGCTATTCATGGTCATTTATGTTTCCATATGAATTTCTGTTTTGTCATTTCCAGGTCTGAGAAGAATGATGTTGGTAATTTAATGGGTATTGCATTGAATCTGTTGATTGCCTTGGGTAGAATGGACATCTCAATAATGATGATTCTTCCTATCCATGAGCATGGAATATTTTTCTATCCATTCGTATCTTGTTTCTTTTGAGCAATGTTTTGTAGTTTTTGTTGTAAAGGTCTTTCACTTCAATGGTTAGAAAGATGCTGAGGTATTTCTTTATTTTGTGTGCTTTTTATTTGGTTCTCTGTTTGTTGATGTATAAGAATGTGACTATCTTTTGCACATTTATTTTGTACCTTGAGACTTTGCCAAAGTCCTTTAGCAGTGCAAGCAGGTTTTTGACAGATTATCTTGGATTTCCGAGATCAGCAAAGAAGGATAACTTAACTTCCTCTTTTCCTATCTATATATCCCTGATTTCTTTCTCTTGTCTGATTGCTCTAGCTAGGACTTCCAACACAATATTTTACAAGAAGAGTGAGAGTGGCTCTGATTGCTCTAGCTAGGACTTCCAACACAATATTTTACAGGAAGAGTGAGAGGCTTGTTCTGGTTTTCATGGGAAATGCTCTAACTATAATGCCATAAGAAAGCGATTGGCATTAATTTCTTCTGTTTAACAATATGCTGGCTGCGGGTTTATCATAACTGGCGCTTAGTATTTTGAAGTATATTCCTTCTCTGCCTAGGTGTTCAAGGGTTTTTATCAAGAAAGTATACTGGATTTTGTCAAAAGCTTTTTCTGCATCTAATGATATAATCATGTGGTTCTTTTTTTTTTTTCTTTTTTTACAACTGTTAATGTATTTAATTACATTCATGGTCTTGTGGCTGCTGAACCAGTCCTGCATCCCAGGGATGAAGCCTACTTGGTTATGGTGGATGACTTTTGAGATGTGTTGTTGGATCCGATTTTCTAGAATCCTGTTAAGAATTTTTGCATCTATATTTATCAGGGATATTGACCTGTAGTTCTCTTTTTTGTTGGATCTTTATCGAGTTTGGGTATCAGTGTGATGTTAGCATCACAAAATGATCTGGGAAGAATTCTATCTTTCTCAATTGCCTGGAATACTTTCAATAGGATTGGTATCAGCTCCTCCTTTTATGTTTTATAGAATTCTGCTGGAAAGTCACCTGGTCTTGGGCTTTGTTTTGTAGGTAGTTTTCTTTGTGTGAATTTTTAAAGAAAGCTCATGTAAGTGAGCTCTACTGGTTATGCATTTCAGAGTGGTTCAAACATTTCAGCTGTGAAGTGCAACCTGAAACACTGTATAAATCTATATTCTCATGGCCACAAGTTACAAAATCTTCAAATAAATAGAACTAAAAGATTTTTCTTAAGTTTGGTGTAAACTAGTATGGCATCAAACACTGATCATAAATGATTAGAAGCTATTCTAATCATTTGTTTATCCCACTTAATAAAATATATTGTATTTGGTGTTAGAGTACTGCCTCTGGCACTGCTACAGGTGGTATATCATAAACAGTATACTCACAAGGTTCTTTCTTAAATCATGAAAATTCTGAAGTACATGTGGCCCTATGAGTGTCAGACAAAGGATGTAGATTTGTAACAGCCAATAGTTTGTGCTGCAAATTTAATTGAAAATGTATTTCCTTTCTCTTTTTCTTTCAGATGGATAATATACACACATTGATAGACATTTGAGGAACAATTAAGCATTTTAGGTACAGACTAAGCATTTATCTAGTAAGTTAGATAAGTTATAAAGGATTAACAGATAACATTTTATCATGTGATATTTTAAATTAATATAACAGTTCTCATAATACTACAGTACAACTGGCCTTCCTTATTCGCAGATTCTGCATCTAAGAATTCCATCAACAGCGGGTTTGAAAATCAGTTTTCTTGGCATATGGAACCTATGGATATGGAGGGCCTATACTTCCCATTCGTGGGTTCTGCAAGGTGGACTGCAGGACATGAACATCCACGGATTTTGGTATCCACAGAGGGCCTGGAGTCAATCCCCCACAAATACTGAGGGATGACTGTATATTCAGAAACTTATGTAGTATTCCACTAATGCTTGGTATTACTGGACAAGTCCCATTGCACATGCATATGGGCTGGTAGATGGAATTTCTAAAATTTTAGGAAAGAATACTTTATAACAGTAAATTGTCAGCATTATCTTGACTTGGTTGTGATTTTTTGATTGCTGTTCTTTCTAACAATAAATTACCATTATTTGTATTATTATCAATGCATTTTGTTATAGATTGTTTACTTAGCTTTATAGTGAATTGCAATGCATATTTAGGGCTATGATCTCTCAATATCTAACTTTCAAACATAGAAGACAATTCAAATGTGAATTGTTCATATTTCTCTTACTAAATCAGATTGTGAATATAAACCCTCATAAATCTCCTTACAGCATATGCTTCTTTGGTATTTCATTTTTGCTTTTTACCAGAAAGTAAAAGCTGTCATAAATTTTCTTCATTCATTTTCTTCAAATGTTTGTAGCAAAACAAAATTTTAAAAATGTATGAACATTGATATGGAGAGGTCAAGGAATAACATTAGGTTGGATCTTAGAAAGAATTATACTTCACCAAAGAACATAATATGTTTTAGCAACCTGATAAAAGCTATGGGACAGCAACTGGAACAAGAACTGAGGGAAGGGTCCCAAGTCAAGGAGATTCCTGGGTGCAGCAATGAAAGAGAGACATGACTACATGTCAGTGCTGGAAGGTCTGACACCAGGAATAAAATCTCTGAAAGTGAGAGCAGGAATAGTATGCCCTGGGAAAGGTCTACTCTGGGAAATAAAAAATTAGGGCCTGGGGTAAGAGAGTAGGGAATACAGGTAGGAATTGAAGACTAGTAAAAAAAAAAATCATCTGAAGCTCGTATGAGTATATTCAGAAAAATTCCTACATGCTAGATGTGAAAATATCTTGCTTATCCAGAAATAGTTGGAGGGCCAACTAATTTTGGAGGATGACATTAAGTGACAGCCAGGGCATACATTGGCAAGCAGGGGAAAGTAGAGCCAAGATTCGCTCCAACCCAAATCTAGCTTCAGCTATTGTCTGAACAGCTTAACCTGACTAAGAAACATGAAAAAACTTTTGGCATTATATAACAGAAATGTCAGGCATCATTTTAAGAAGTCAGAAACTTGCGACAGAAATTATGGTTAAGAGCACAAAAAATATGTACTAAAGCCCTGCTATAGATAAGCATGGTTATGACTTTAAGATGAAGGATTACCAGAATATGAGGCACAGGTGGTGGGAGAATGCTGGGAAGTATGGTAGGCAATCTCTAAGATGGCCTCCAATGACCTTCCTTCCCGATGTTCATGATTTATATAATCCCTTCTGCTTTGGTATGAGCTGGATTGGCGACTTGCATCTAATGAGAAGAATAAGGCAGAAGTGAAGGGATGCTATTTTCAGGATTAGTTTATAAAAAGACTGTGCCTTCTGTCTTGGGGTCTCTTTCTTTTGCTGTCTTTCAGATCTCAGATCACTCTTCAAGAGGAAGCAAGCTGCCATGTTTTGAGAAAATCTTGTGGAGAGATTCATGTGGAAAGGGACTGGGAGCTGTCAACGTCCACACGAGTGAGTGTGAAAGCAGATCCTTCAACTTCACTAGTCCCTGTTAAATCTCCACATGAAACTGCTGTCCTGGAGGACAGCTTGACTACAATGAGAGACTTTAAGCCAGAGGCACCTAAATAGGCCTCGCCCAGACTTGTAACATACAGAGACTGAGATAATAAATATTTGTCGTTTAAAGCTGCTAAATTTCAGAGCAAATCGTTATGCAGCAATTGATAACTGATACATAGAGAATGTCCTATTTTGTACCCAACATTGAGGCTTGTTTCAAGATCCCTAGTAAGTAGGAGTGTAGGACCTATGATCTGAGGATGAAGACAGTGGACAGGCTAGGTTAGGAATAGGAACTGGGTTTATGTATATAGTATACTCAATATAGATATCGGGGACTAGTGCACTGGAGTCAGTTAGACTTGAATTGGAATATTTCTCAATGTTCTTAACTGGCAAATGGGATTTTTGTGTGGATTAAATGACATTGAAAGTGTTTAGCACAATGCCTGGCTTCTAAATACTCAAGGAATCATGGTTATTACTATAATCAGTAACCCATTCATCTCCTCTTGCTTAGGACAAGTTTTAAAATTAAATTTCTAGGACTCATTATGTAAAAGAAGTGTTTGAGTGGTCACATATTAACCACATTGAAGTCTGGACAGGAAAATAAGTGAGACTGAGACAAAACACCAAAGATCACGGGGTTCTCTCTCAAGAGAGGAGGTGGCTTGAAAAAAGTGATGGTTCTGTGAATTATGAATTAGGGTTACTTGCCATTTTGAAATGTGTCAGAAATTCGGACAGTGGGAGGTGAATGTGGTGCTGTGGCTTAAAAATGTACTCATTAATTTTTGGTGTGCAAAGATTCCGCTTTTAGTGCGACTAAGCTAGTGAAAAAAATCAAAGTTGCTTATCTTTTTCTGCTTTGGACCTTCAATTTTAAGGACTCAATAGAAAACAAGATTTCCCTCAGTATTGGCTGGATGATAGTGGTTTGCCAGCAGAGAGAAAAAAAGGCTGTGATGTTGGAGACGGAGGCGACCAAAAAGGAAGAGAATGACCTCTAGGGAACATTCCTGACATCATAATAATGTCATCTGGAAGTTACCTGTCAGGAGAGTCCTGTGGTTCCCTTATACACAGAGTTCTGCAACCCGATGGCTGCTTTGTTTGAGTGTTAACCCATGGCAGATATCAACAATTCTCTATAGCAGTTGTAGGAAGATCCCCCACACCTTGTTCAATGACACCAAGTACTAGGAAAATACTTAAATATAAACTGTCTCTGTATAGTCATGTCCTGTGTAATGTCATTTTGGTCAACAACTGACTACATATATGATGGTGGTGTCATAAAATTATAATGGAGCAGAAAAATTCATATTGACTAAGGATGTAGCTCTCATAAGGTCATAATGGAACATATTACCTTTTCTGTATTCAAATATATTTAGACATGCAAATAACACTGTGTTACAGTTGTCCACATTATCCAGTGCAGAAACATGCTGTACAGGCTTATAGCCTAGGAGCATAGACTTGGAGCCTAGGCTATACTTTATGACCTAGGTGTATAGTAGACTATATCACATAGGTTTGCATAAGTACACTCTATGATGTTCTCATAATGATGAAATCACCTGGTGGCACATTTCTCAGAACATATCCCAGTCATTGTGATGCATGACTGTATATATATTTTTAAATAAGTCTGTTAGCCAGCTATACATTTTTATATAAGTGGGTCATTAACATTCTCCAGTTTTCTTTTTACTTTTCTTTCTAACCACCAAATCAAAGTGAAGTCAACATATACGTATTTCTAGTTAGACTGATGTTTTCATAAGCCGCACAAACTTGAAATTCTTGAGTGGGGGTGTGCATCAGCTTGCTTTCGATTGATAATGTCATGAAAGATTGTGAGAGAACCATGCTTTGTGTATAATTTGTAACATTATATTCAGAGCATAATTTGGATAGTGAAAATATTTGCTCTGAACTGAAGGAAATAAATAAACTCATCATCTGATAGCACTCACCAACTTAAAAAACATGGGGAATCCAGATGAGAAATTTTAAATATAGGAGACTTTAAAAAGGGAGGTAGGTGTATGTTGCACAGTTTTGGTGTTTAAGAGATGAAAGACAGATGACATTATGACCTTCCACAATTTGATTGAATGCACAGCCATGAATATCTATGAACAGAAATAGTCACAGCCTGTTATGAAAACATTTTTCTTTTTAGTTGAAATCATTTTTATCAGCATTGAGGAACATACTATAATAAGTCATTCTTAATCCCATTACTCCATCACAACTGTTTATTCTTGCATATTGCTTTTATAAACCTTTTTTGCTTACATTTATAGCTATTTACATGGCATTTTCTATTTCAGCTTTTTAAATACACAAAGTTATAAACATCTCAATTATTTATACATAGCATTTTAAATGTCCTTTTAAGTGGTTACATGATATACCACTAGATTACTTGATAAAATTTGCTAAAGTAATCTTGCATTATGAGTATTTGTTATTACCAAACTATATATTTTAAATTAATTACTTTAGCTCTGTAACTAAACTACAGAAATGTAGCAGTCCTAGGTGTTGCCTAATAGTGCAAGATGCATAGCATCATGAGTTCAGTGTGACAAAGTACCGTCACTTTTACAGTCCAACCAAACCTAGCACTTTTCAGTTGTGGATTAGGCAGATAAAAGAGAACACTGGACAAATGGCTAGACAATTAATCTCTATATGATTGACTCCTATTTATTTTTACTTCTGTTTTCCATGTATTAAAAAGATTGTTGTTAAAACAGAATTGATACTGGAAGTAAGTGTTAGTGTTTAATTTTGAATTTGGGGCTATCTCTGAAACACAAATTTTTTTATTTCAAATTCAATTATTCCCTTGGTTTAATTTTCATTGTGTTTCTTCAGAATAAAATCGAGATATGTTTCTGTGTAGAGATATTTGAGTCACATTTGTGCGGAGGAAGCAGTTTTTAATATGTATATATCTTAGGCTGTTACCTTTGTTTGTGACTTGAATGTCCTAAGATCCACATTATATATATATATAAGAATTATTATATATAAATTATATATATGATTTTGCTTACTAATTTGCTGAGGTACAAAAATTTTTATTCATTTCTTTTGGTTAGGGTAAAAATAGAGCTGGGGGAAGAACTTTCTTCTCCAAAAGAAAGTAAAAAACTGTTGAAAAAACAAAATCATATTAAAAGGCAAGAAGAATAATATTTTAATGCATTTTAATTGTAGCATAGATGATTATATTGGTTCTTCCCAGAAGCAGGATCTGAAGAGACTGAACTGGAGGGATCAAGGCTGAGGGCAGGGTGGGGTAGGGAGTATAGCATTAGAATTTTACTGGAGAAATTCATGGAACAGGTGTCTTAGACAATGGATGGATCAGCATGAAGATCTTGCAAAGTGGTGCAAAGTATAAAGTGTGGTAGATAAAAAATATGAAAAATGTCACAGTCACATTTATCTGTACCTATTTCTTGTCTCAAACAAGGAAAATGCATATGGTCTTGAGATCTCAAGGCCAAATGTCTAAGACCTCAGTGGGTCTAGAATTGACACATACTTGGACCTTGAACAATTATCATAATACTATAAAAATGATTGGCAGTAATAGGAAACTACCAGGGGAGGGCAGGGCACATCTCATCAAGCAGAGGACATGCATAATGAACATTTGTATACTGAACACTGAATTGTACCCCACATCTTTAAAATAAAAAATAATAATAACAAAATTTGCCTAGGACTTCTTTTCAAAATGTTAATAAAATGTTATAAGTATGCTTGAATGTTTTACTTAGTCAAGCAAAGTTGTGATTACAATAAGGCTTACTTATGCTGCAGTATTTGTCTAGCAATGTTCTAGTTAATATAGAGGACGGACTTGTGCAAGATTCAGAAGGCAAGCAGGATGTACAGCTACCTTAATGCACTGTAGCCTTAAAATAAAGGTAATTCACATTGTTGGCTACACTGTTAATTGCAAATCTTTTCCATGTTAAGTGGACTCTTATTCCATAATTCTCATATAGTGAGAGATCTTAAGAATTCATTCCAAGAGCTAAACAATGGACTTTCAGTCCTGGAGGAAATCTCATACAGCACTTGGCGTTGGATCAACAATACATATTCAAAGTTAGTATTGTTACGGCTATTCATTACACCATAGATTAACGTTGGGTATGCCAGATTTTTCCGGAATTTATATAATTAACTTTATTCTTTTGTTTGTCTCAATGCTTATGTGGAAGGTCTATACTTAGAAGCATCTTTTAAATTCAGCAAACAATAGTGGTATGTGAAAACACAAAAAATAACTGAGTCTTTTCTGCAGAACAAAGAAACAGATCAATATGTCCAGGATCTTTTGTTACCACATCAAACACATTTTAAAGCAAATTGTCTTATGTCAGGATGTCTAGTAGCTTTCATGCAAAAATTGTTTTTAGCAGAATAAAGAATGTCCTAGATCAAAATAAGTCTTAATTTTGAGCATCATGCTTCGAAAACTGAAGTAGACTTTGCCAGAACTGAGTATAACAGATAGTTTCAAAGATAGTAAAGTCGTATAATGTCCAAAAAAAAAAAAGAGTGAATCAGACCTTTTATTCCCTCCACTTTGTTCTTTTTAAAAGGAAGAATGTCTAAATCTATCTTATATAAAAGTATAGTATAAACCTTGTAGAGAATTCAGAATGTTTAAAATAAATATAGAGAAGAAAATAAAATCAACCAGAATCCCCCAAGCAAGCACAACTATGTCCTTGGCATGGCCAATGCAATACTACATTTCTCCTGAAATGAATGGTTGGTTGAGGAGTAAGTATATGACTTACGATGGGTCAGTTAGGGTCAATGAGACTCAGTCTTTGTTTGTTTTCTGAAACTATTAAGATAATCTATCATTGCCAGTCTCACTATATAGAGTTCTTATAGAGAGCTGAGCTGAATGAAGAAAAGGCCTAAGTCCTATGATATGATTTTGAGCCCCCAGATCTGGTTATGCAAGAAGCCAACAACTCCTGGACTTTTCAGTCATGTTAGTCAACAAATATCACCTGGTTTTTTTCCTCCCTAAGTAAGTTTAAAGTGAGTGCATCCAAGAAACTTCTGGTTTATAAGTTCATTGAAAGAATCTCTAAGTCACAGAGCTATTAGAGTGATAAAAACAATTATAATTCCTTATTAAACTATTCGGTGTACCTAGCACTTTGCTAAGCAATATGGAGAAAAACAAAGAAATTAGGTAATTCTTGTCTGCCCAAGATTAGTTTGATCTCACTTTTATTGTCTCTGTAAATTTATTGACTCCTAAAGTTGTGGAGTGTCAAGTCTGGAATGAATGTTGGAGATTCTCTAATCCAGGCATGTCAAATATGTGGCACTGGTGCTACAAAAGCCCTCCTCTCTTGTTCAGGGAAGATGTTCCCCATTGATCATTACAGTCTATCCAGCTGAACCTAAAGTTGGGCTTAGTAACATTGTCAGCATAGTCTTCCAGAGAGTCACAACAATCAACTGGAGTCAGTTCTCAAGACAAACCTATTTACTACTCCTGCTAAGTCTGTTCCTCTCATTTTAAAGCTAGGGAAACACAGTTCCAGGGGGTTAAGTGACTTGTTCATCATTACCCAGATAGTTAGTGATAGTAAGCTGTTTTTCTGTTTATCACTTTTCCAGGTAGCTAACATCATCATATGTAAACATTTATCCACGGGCATTTATACTATTGATAGTACTTGATTAGGCAAATAATATGACATACCTTGTATTTTCCCTTTTAAAACTGTTCACATCTGTTACAAGTTGTATCAACTTTTGGTGTATAACAGATAATTATATTTTAAAAAACTCAGTGACATATATAAAACAAAAATTATTCCTTTTCACATGGCTTTGGCTAGGCTGGGTAGCTCTAGTGATCTCTGCTGAGTTCAGCTGATGAGAGTTAAGCTACAGGATGGATCTGCTCCCCAAGTCTTACCTTTCTTGGACCAGTGGGTTAACTTGGACATGTTCTTCTCACAGTGGGAGCAGCCTAACCACAAAAAGTTCTCAAGCCCCAGTATACTTGATGTTGGTTAATATTCCATTGGACAAAGCAAGCTACATAGTCAAACCCAAAGGCAAGGAGGGAAGCAGTACACAACATGTATGTAGCAGGAGCTAAAAAGTTACAGGTTACAGGTCAGAGTATTTAGATATATGAAAGAGTGAAAAATTAGGGCCCATGATGCAATCTACCATATTAATCAGGAAAGAAAAGTATAGAATGCCATTCTTAAACATATAATGAATAGAGGACTAATCTAGCTGGGGGTGGAGTTTTATCACTGAGGCCCCCTTTAAGGAGGCCATATCTGGTTACCAGGTGGAAAAGTATGATAATCTTCCATGGAGAGGGAACAGTTTGCATAAGTGTTCTCTGAGGGGATATATGTGTCATGAGCCAGAGTGTCAGGAGCATTTACGGCATTCAGGTAGTTCTGGTAGTTCTATTAGCTTATGGAAAGTGAAATGCCATTGATTGGTGTTAAGTAGAGAAGTGGTATAATGTAATTTGCATTTGGAAAAAGTCACTGGCTATAATGCAGATAACCAAGTGGAGGGAGCAAGAGTGAAATAATAAGAACAGATAGTATGCAGGTACACCATACTAGGAGAGATCTGTATTTGATTCTATGCTCAGGAGGGATGGTAGGAGTGGGCACTGAGACAAAATATAACACAACCAAGAGATAGTTTGAAGGTAGAGTAAACAGGATTCAGCCTCTTCTTACACAGAATTGCCCTATATTCTCCCTGCTCGGCCACACTAACTTGCTTTCAACTTCTTGTTCTCCCCAAATACCCTTCTACCACAGGAAGTTCATGATATTGTTATATGCCTAGCTTAACTATTATTCATAGTTCAGGTCTAAGTGTCAACATCATTTTTACAGAAAAGAATGAGCCGGGCTCGGTGGCTCAGCCTGTAATCCGCGCCTTTGGGAGGCTGAGGTGAGTGGATTGCCTGAGCCCGCGGGTTCGAGACCCGCCTGGGCAAGCGAGACCTCATCTCTACAATTAATCAAAAAATTAGCCGGGTGTGGTAGCGCTCGCCTGTAGTTCCAGCTACTTGGAAGGCTGAGGCAGAAGGATCGCCGGAGCCCAGCAGGTAGAGGCTGTGGTGGCCGGAAGCGGCCACTGCACTCCAGTCTGGGCGACAGAGTGAGACTCCAACTCAAAAAAAAAAAAAAGAATGATCAAATCTCCCAAACATACAAAGGGTTCGATATGCCTCTTTTGTGTGACATTTGATTCTTTAGCAATTTCACATTTGTCTTTTGATTATTTATTAGTGCCTATATCTCCCTATCAAGCCTCGAGCACCACAAAGAAAAATGCTGCATATAGTTTTATCTGTTGTGATGTTTCCAGCTCTGTGCTCAGTGCCTCTGTGTACAGCAGTTATATACTACATGTGGTTTGAAAGAATGATAAACAAATGTTTCTGAATATAATTTGGGTGCATGTATTGGATATACAAATGTTTAAGTTTATGAATTATTATAACTATAAATTATAATAGTGACAATATTTTTGAAGTAAATTTAAGGTTAGTCACTGTCAGGATGAAACAGGAAAAGCTGACTATTAAGCTCAGGAATAAATTTCAGAGAGGAGAATGAAATAGCAGATTTTAAGCTAATGGAATATGCTACTATACAAAAACCTTGTTGCCGGCAGCAAGGACACTTCCATGACCTGATGAATATGATCAATATCTTCAGAAGATTGAAGATTAAAAGTAATCCACTGAGTTGCAATAAGAATCATATTAAAATTCATAGTGTTGCTAAATGACACTGTTGTTGGAGCATAACCCAGCTCAAATTTACATTTGCTCTGGGGCCTTCACCTTGGTGTCATGTTTTCTCCCTCAAGTCAGTGACCAGAGGCCCCCAAACCTTGCAAAAGTGTCACTGTTGAGTCTTGGGAGTGCAAGAAAGAGACTAGGCAGACAATCCTGAAGTAATAACTGAGCAAACAATAAATTGGAATACTCTGCCATCAACACAAAGAAATCACAGCAAACTACGTTATCCCACAGGCCATTTAGATCTCCATAAACTTTTGCTTCATCCTAATCACTAAACCCTAAAGACTGGTGAATTTGCTCATATGGTTTATAGTTTCATATTGCAGAAAACGCCAAAAGAAAACATGAGATGGCAGGAAAGAAGAGACAGGGCCTTGAGAAATGGATGTTATCTGTAACACAGGATTTTTTGATGGCACTTTTATGTGTGTTGTTACAGCTTTGAGAAGCACAAACTAGAAAGATCTCTCATCATATGAATACTGGAAGCTCTGCCTACTCGCTTGGATATTCAGTTATTGTTAATAATGATTATTATTTGAGCTTACAGTTGGTAATGTTTCTGGACTGCTACCAGATATCTTTGGGTCACAAGAACCTTTCAAAATATTTTCTTGAGCAGCAATATTGTAGGGAAATTGTCTAACCTGATGTATCCTGCAGCCTGCTATTTCTTTTGCACTATTCTTAGGTTGCACTACTCTGTAAGGGTGACCATGCAATTCAGAGTTTGTGGACTTCAAATCAAGCATTTAGATTCATTGCAAGTGAGATCTTACCTTTTTTAAAAATAAATATTTTCAATGGATGTGTATTACTTTGGAGTTTTATATTTCATTTGAATTCATGTTCTTCCAAATTACTTTTTTATTGTATGCAATAAAGTATATTTTTTAGCTTTGGAAACCAGTAAAAAATAATATGATTAAAAAAACCCTGAATGTGATTTTTAAGACATATTGAAAAAGTGTTAAGAAAATGAATATTCTGTCAATGTTGAAAACATACTGAATGTGAAATATGCCACTTCTAACTTTCTGTACCTAGAATGAAAAATTGGAGGTAATTTAAGATATAAAACTGAAGACTTTTTGAGCTATAACTTTCTGTAGAATATTGTTTTTTCACCTGTTGTACTCGATCTCCTGAACTTCAAGTTTCTAATTCGTGCTGTCTTTGGGGCATAAATCAAATGTGGTCTCCTGAGACTGCCGTGGTAACAGAGACTACAGCATTGTTCTATGAATAAGAATTCTGATTTTTGATAATAATTTACTTATGAAACTTGAAGTCAAAGTTACCAGTATTTGCTGTTTTTTATTATGTGCTTAGTAGGTTATAGAACAGCAGAAGTATTGTGCTCTGCATTTGAGAAGCTTCACATCTATGAAGAAATAGTTTAAGACAATAGATAATCAAAAGGTAGGTTCTATGTTACAACCTATAATTGTTATGGGATGTCAGAAAAGGTGATGATGGTAGGGTTTGGAATTGTCTGAAGAGAAGGTAGAACTATAGCCACTGTGAAGGGTGTGCAAGCTTTGAAGGAGTGGGAGGGATGAAAGAGGGAAATACACAGAGGAAATAAAGAGAGGAGCACATTGGTAACAGTGGGATATAGGGCAGATGTATAGGAGATGAAAGCATGTGAAAAAGTAAGAAATATAGACGTTGACCAAAGTAGTGGCATATGGCTTGAATGTTGTACACAACTACTTCCTTCTTTAATATCTGCACCTCTTATTTTTGTCACAGATAAAACAACAAAACACTGTTGATTGGCAGGAAAAGAAGTTGACCCTATCCTGAACAAGGGAGTGAATGATGAAAATGAAAGGTATTTAAGTAGCTTTAACAAGAAAGCAATCCAAAGATAGCCAAAAAATAAAAAGAATAGAAAAGAAAAGCAAATAGAACTAAAATAACCAAATAGGAAGTTACTGCAATAAATCTAGTGCAAAATAGTGAAGTCCTAAACTAGAAACTGGTAACTTTTTTTTAATAAAGGGTAAGATGAATATTTTAGGCTTTTCAGGCCTTATACTTTGTGGCAACTCCTTGACTCTGCCATTGCTAGTGTAGCAAAAAGGCAGCCATACCTAATATATAAACAAATGAGCATAGTTGTGTTCCAATAAAACTTTATTTGTAAAAACAGACAGAGGGCTATATTTGACCCGTAGGCCATAGTTGCTGACTTGTGGTATACTACTGTGTATAAAATGAAAAGTAGAAAACAATTTGAGATATCAACAAATATTAGATTCTAATGTCTGTCTTCATAAAAGAGACAAGAAGAAGATTTCGAACAATACATTAGGCCTTGAAATACCAATGTGGAATTCATCAATATAAAGATATGAGTTGATTTCATAAAAGTTACTTGTTGAAGGAGGACAAGCAAAGGCTCACGATTGAGGATTAGGACAGCCCAGGAGATTGGGATAGTGATTAGTCTCAGGTAGCAGCAATATTCTGTTTCCTAATCTGGGTGCTAGTTACACTGGAATGTATACTTTGTAAAAATTTAGGAAGCTGAACATTATGCTTTTTACTTTATTTATGTTATAATTCAATAAACATTAGGATGATCAAAAGAGGAAGTCAAACCAGTGAGAGACCAAATATGTCCTGATTAGAGAAGTTGAAGAAGAGCCCAAAGGAGAAAATGTCACAGAAACCAAGAGATGGTTAAAAAGGAGGAACTAATTCGCAGGGCCCAGGAAAGAAGCGAGGTTATAATAAGGATGGAGAAGTGGGCTTACATTTAACTAAGACGTTAAAGATGACCTCCACATGGTAGGTTCAGTGAAGTGGTGCAGTTGGAAATTAGATTCCAGGATTTTAAGCAGAAAGGCGGAGGTAAGAAAATAGAGTATCTTATTAAAAACCTCAAGGACAATGGCTGTAAAAAGTAATGGGTTGCTTTTGTAAGGTGTATTAAAGGGAGTAATGGAATAAAATAAAGCTTTTGCTTTTTGTTGTTTTTTGTTGGAAATACTGTGTATGTTTGAGAAAAAGGGGATATAATCAGAGTCGAAGATTGAAGGTGTTAGTAAGACATGTAGAACATGTGAGACAAAATAAACAAACAAACAAAAATGATGTTCACTTCAAAAGAACAATTATTCAAAACGAAAAATAAGATAAATGCAAATAAGGAGCTACTCAGAAGAGGACCATATCTGTACCATGGTGGTGATGCCACCGTCTGGCATCTGTATAACGATGACATTTTTCAAAGATTTGGTTGATTGGCACTTCAAATTAAAAATCTTATAAACAATGTTATTATGGTGGTTATAGGAGAAATCCTTTTCTTTGAAAATCATCTTAATATTGCAATTCTTCATTTTGCAATACTTTATTCAATGACCAATTGCTACAATGATGTTGAAAAGGGGATCTGGAATATCTAATTTATCAAACCACAATTCTAATAATAAGATACAAACTGTAAGCTTGAATAAATTGGCAAAAGTATTGAATCAAATAAATATTTATCTATCTATCTAATCTATCACCTTAAACATTCAGTGACTTTTTACATATAATCTTAAAAAGAATTATGTTGCACATATACACAACATATCTTCAAACTCAGATTCCTAATTTTAAAGACTGAATTTTCATTTAAGTATTTTCATCACTTGTAATTCACTTTGAAAATATGCCAAACTCCATCAAATTCAGTAAAATGAAGACTGTGAAGTAATAAAAAAAATCAAATCACTTTCTGAAATCACA
Source organism: Tarsius wallacei (assembly GCA_963574415.1). NCBI lineage: Eukaryota > Metazoa > Chordata > Mammalia > Primates > Tarsiidae > Tarsius > Tarsius wallacei. Next base: position 12,006 of record CAUYQG010059075.1, on the reverse strand, counting down.
TTATGTGGATATAATTGGATACACCTAGCTGCCTCATACTGATACTTAATAAACATTTTTTTCACATTGCAATATAATTATCAGTCCCCACTGAACTATGTATGCAAAATTGATGAAACAGTTGAGCCTTAATGAACAGAGATATTTGCATTTCATTACAGTATAAGGTTGTATAATTCTGCTCATAAACTTTATGAAATACTTTTAATGCTCAATTCATTGCAAATGAAAGTGAAAAATTATTTTAAAAATCGACCTGAATTCTTTTATTCCTCAGCAATGTCCAGTATACCAATTTTTTACATTTCTGTAAAGTAGATTGAGCCAGGGTGAGATTACACATTTAAAGTTCTTTAACTTTACCAGTTATTTTCTAAAGTCCATGAAGTGTTTATCAGTCAGTAGGATCAAGGCAGCTTTTCAAGTAACTTCTAAGTGTAGTGGACTTTAACTTATTTTGATTGATTGTAACTCCTATAATAAAAATAGACATTATTTATAGTTTCTTGGTTTTTCGGCTTCATATCAGTAATGTGGACTGGTGAAAGATTAACAATGACTACCATTATGGTAATTTTAATATAATTTTTTTTTGTTGTCACCTTAGTTTTTTTATCCTAAGAGAGGTCAGACCTCCTCCTTGTTCCCATGATGCCCTCAAAGGCAAAGGAGTGTCAAGGAGTGCCTGACTGAATATTATTTTCTAGGGATAGAATGCCATCTCTTGATTAAAGTTAGTAAATTTGTGATTAAGTCCTTTTTCTTTTTCTAGTCATAAGGAATAGTAATCCCTATTACTGGGTAAGTCTTACTCAAAAGTAGACTTGTGGTGGTTGGTCTAATCAAGCAGAGTTCTAGAAACTGAGACAAATTTTTAGTATCTCAGTTCTTTGTCTTTGGGTGGAAGGCATATTTTCAATGGGTCTTTTCTTGATTTTAAGTCATAAATCACAAATTGTGGGTAGTAATAAATAGAGCAGACACATAAGTTCATCATGCTTTAAATGCAGTTATCATTGGAAAAAGTGTCTTTCTCTAGCTCTGAACTCAATTATAGCATTTTTCATTGAATTTATGGTTTGACTTCCAACTGATCATTTAATGATAATTTGGTGCACAGCAATAAAAAATGAATACAACTTGTTTTGAGTATTGGGATCCTTTGGGTCCGTGGTCCAAACTCTCAATTCCTTATTATTATCACTATTTAATATCATCCAATTCCATTATTCCCAATCAGATACTTACAGATATAAAACAAAGAAATAGGGTTATCAAAGTTTCTTTATACACATATTTAATTTTAAATTTTAATTTATGGTTATTGTAAACTTGTTCAGGAAGAGACCATCTAATTAGTGTAGTAAAACATTTGAACAAGACTTAATAATACTTTCAAAACCATATATGAACAAATACAAAAGCATATAATGCAAATTGAGTTGATGTGGGTTTATTAGACAGAGCTCATGGTAGAAATAAAAGTTAAAAGATGATCTTTTCTGAATCTTCTTGGCTCAGCAGAATTATTTCTACTATATTTATCTTCTGTACATACTATTTATAATTTGCTTTAATTTTATACAATCACAATTTCACTCAAACTCATGGCTACAATTATGTATATGGAGATGATGCTCAAATTTCTTTTCTGGTCAATAACTCTCTCCTGAACTCTAGTTTTATAGATAAAACTCTACAGAAACCATGTCCTTGGATATCTTAATTTATAATTCCTACTGTTCCTAGTGATATCAGAGAGCTTCCTATAGCATAAATATGCTCATGTTCAAATTCTTTGGCATTACATATGATGATTTTAGCTATCTACCCATTATCTGTTCCAATATCACCTCACATTTCTATATTCTACACTCCAGTTGCATTTAACTCCTGGCAGATCCTGAATACATTAGGTAATTTCATTGCTTATCTTGTACCAATCCTTGTGCATGGAAATTATCTCCATATCTTTTAGTACCTAGCTCAAGCTGGCTTTTTCTGTGATGACTTGTAGAAATATCATAATTTGTGTTGATATTATTTGTTTGTTGTCCCAACTCCCATATCTTATACAAATATATATGCTAATAGCTGTTATAGTAGGTCTCATGTCTGTATCCTCCACTTGACTCAAAGTTTCATCAGAGCAGAAAGTATGTCAGAACATGTCTGTACCCTTAGCACATATGATCATCTACATGATAAGTGCTCATTAAATATATCATAAGTGGATGATTGAATATGGGACATGTGCCCTTCTTATCGGCATTTTACTTTCAGTCATTTGAAGAAGTTATATTTATTTGTTATAAGAAATGTTTATTCAATTAAAAAGTAATGTATTCTCATTGCAGTGATCTACAAGAGAGAAGACTGGTACAGTCATTCTAGAAAGAAATATGGAGATATTTAATCAAATGAATGTATATCTTGTATTCCAGCAGTCTCTTTCACAGGGACATTTTTATATAGGTTCATGAAGGGACAAATATTAGAGTTTCAATTATAATAAATGAGTTGGTGGTCATGTAGCTGTCCATCACTAGGGGGATGAATAGGTAGAGTCATGTAGATGTACATCTCAGTCTATTATGCAGCATTTAGAAGTAATGGACATAAGTCTGAAAATATGGCTATATCTTTCAAATTTTATTGCTGAGCTAAAAAGTAAGACTCAGAAATATCTTTAGAAAAATACCATTAAATTAAAATACATGAACAAAACAATATAATTTACAATAATATATACATATAAAGAACATACACCAAACACATTAGAATGATTTCCTGTGATATGGAGAGGAATGGAAAGGAGGGAATGAAATGTATTAAATAAGTAAATAAATAAAATTTGAGAAGTGGCCTAATAATGGTAGTATCTCATGAAATGAGGATTATGATTAACTCAGTATTCTGAGCCACCACCCACAAACATAACAGAAATGGAAAAAATAGCAAAGTAGTATAAATAAAAATTTCCATTGAGTAATATAAAATGTATAAAATGATGAAATTGGAGATGGTAAGCTGAAGACAACACATGATTGCAGTTCTCTGCAAAGAAGTTTATATAAAGGAGTAGACCCGGGCCCTTGAGGATCAACCCGAAAATCCAAGCTGAGGTCTTCCTGATGATCAACTGAGGATGCAAAGGATGGGCAGCTCCAAACCCCCGGCACTCCTGAAAGTAGCCCCAATATGACAACGGTACAGTGCCTTTTGGAGACAGAAGGTGTGAGCAAAAATGACAGCATTTCTTCTCTGTATACCTCACTGGGCCTCTGCGATCTCAACCAAGGGAGACACAGCCCAGGAACTCCCCCCACCCACACCACTGGGTATAGAGGGGAGCCCTGGGTGGAGACAGAGGCACTGGCAGGTCCCACGTGGAACCCCAGGAGCCCCAGTTCCCAGAACTCCTGCAGCCTTGAGTACCATGGAAAGTTTAATGGGAAACACCCAACGTGGGTGGTCTAGCTGCGTGCATTACCATCTCTCCCTTCCCAGCACCCAATCTGGGGAAATTTCACCAGCACTCAGGCAGCCCTTGCAGTCCTAAGCCAGGGCTGCAGATGCTGCTTGCCTTAGGAGGCTGCCATTGTGGTTACAGCTCCTCCCACAGAGCAGGGTGTGATCTAAGAAGCAGGGCCCCTGCACGGCACTGCGAAGGCAGTGGCCCCACCCACCTGTGGACAGAAGAAGAATTAACTCCCTCACTAATTTCCTTCTGCTCCTGGGTAAAAGGAAAGGTCCTGCCCAGATGGTAGGAGGGCAATCCATACTCCCAAGGGTACCTGAGCCAGAGTACAGCTGGAGGGCTCTGCCTTGCAGCCTGATAACCCTGTTATTGGTCTGAGGAAGAGTACTCCCTGTTGCCTGTCTGGGAGGAAGGGGAATGGCTCTGAAGCAGAGAAAAGGTCCTGTCCTGTTTCTGCCAGATTGCAGTGGTAAAGCAGCTTTAGATAGTTTTCCCCCAGGAACGTCAGCTTTCCTGCCACTCCATTTAGAGTTTATTTTTGTGTATGGGGATAGATAGGGGTCTTGTTTGAGTTTTCTGTATGTGGTCAGCCAGTTTTCCCAGCACCACTTACTGAATACGTTCTCCTCTCCCCAGTAGTGGGTGGTGGATCTACTCTCTTTACATTTTTGAAGTGTGCAATGCATTATGGTCAACTTTAGGTACAATGTACAGCAGATTTCTAGAGCTTATTCATTTTGCTCATGTGAACCTTAATGCCCATCAATTAGCAACTTCCCATTCTCCCTCTTCCCAGGCACTGGCAACCACCCTCCCCTCTTGGATTCTATGAATTGACTATTTTATTGTTTTTTTTTTTGAGTTGGAGTCTCACTCTGTCGCCCAGACTGGAGTGCAGTGGCCGCTCCCGGCCACCGCAGCCTCGACCAGCTGGGCTCCGGTGATCCTTCCGCCTCAGCATTCCAAGTAGCTGGAACTACAGGCGTGCGCTACCATGCCTGGCTAATTTTTTTGATTTATTGTAGAGATGAGGTCTCGCCAAGTTGCCCAGGCGGGTCTTGAACCCATGGGCTCAGGCAATCCATTCACCACGGCCTCCCAAAGCGCGGGATTACAGGCTGAGCCACCGAACCCGGCTTGAATTGACTGTTTTAGATACCACATGTAAATGGAATCATGCAGTATTTGTCTGTGACTGACTTATTTCACGGGGCATAGTGTCCTCAAGGTTCAACTCTCTTGTCGCAAAGAATTTCCCTTTTTAAAGGCTGAATAGTATTCCATTATATGTATCTTCTGCATTCTCTTTTTCCATTCATCTGTCGATGGACGTTTAGGTTGTTTTCACATCTTAGCTATCATGAATAATGCTGCAATGAGTATATGCGTGCAAATATTTCTTGGAGAGCCTGATGTTACTTCTTTTGGATACATGTCCAGATGTAGCATTGCTGGATCATATGGTAATTTTATTTTTAGTTTCTGTTTTGTTTTGTTGAGTCGGAGTCTCACTCTGTCGCCCAGACTGGAGTGCAGTAACACTCTCATGGCACTGCAGTCTTGACCTTCTGGGCTCAGGCGATCCTTCCACCTCAGCCTTCCAAGTAGCTGGAACTACAGGTGTGTGCCACCATGCCCTGCTAATTTTTAAGTTTATTGCAGAGATGAGGTCTCGCCAAGTTGCCCAGGCTGGTCTCAAACTCCTGGGCTCAGGCAATCCTCTCACCTCTACCTCCCAAAGTGCTGGGATTACAGGAGTGAGCCGCCATGCCCAGCCCTATTTTTAGCTTTTTTGAGGAACCTCCATACTGTTTCATAGTGGCTATACCATTTTGCATTCCCACCAGCTGTGTGCAAAGGTCCCAATTTCTCCACATCCTCGCCAACACTTGTTGTATTTTGTCCTTTGATTTTTAAAAATAATTATTTTTTAAAAAACCTTTTTATTTTAATATTTTTTTTGTGTGTGGTAGAGATGAGGTTTTGCTGTGTGGTCCAGGCTGGTCTTGAACTCCTAGATTCAAGCAATTCTCTTGCCTCGGCCTCCCAAACTGCTGGAATCACAGGTATGAGCCACTGTACCTGGCCTTTTTTCTTTATTATAATAGCCATCCTGATGAGTGTGAGGTCATACCTCATTGTGGTTTTGATTTGCATTTCACTGATGATTTCATGGTGTTGGGTACATTTACATATGCCTACTGGCTATTTCTATATCTTCGTTGGAGAAATGTCTATTCAAGTTATTTGGCCATTTTAACATCTGGTTATTTAGTTTTTTGCTATTGAGTTGTAGACATTCTCTTTTTTTTGAGTCGTAGTCTCACTTGATCACCCAGGCTGGAGAGCAGTGGCCACGCTCACGGCCACCGCAGCCTCGACTTGCTGGGCTCAAGCGATCCTTTCAAGTAGCTGGAACTACTTGAAAGGATCGCTGGCTTATTTTAAAAATTTTTTGTAGAGATGAAGGCTCACCAAGTTGCCCAGGCTGGTCTCGAACCTGTGAGCTCAGGCAATCCTCTCGCCTCGGCTTCCCAAAGTGCTAGGACTACAGGCTTGAGCCACTGCGCACTCAGTCTGGCATTATTTTTTTTGAGTTGGAGTCTCACTCTGTCGCCCAGGCTGGAGTGCAGTAGCACGCTCACAGTCACCACAGCCTCGGCATACTGGGCTCAGATGATCCTCCTGTCTCAGCCTTTCAAGTAGCTGGAACTACAGGTTCACGCCACCACGCCCAGCTATGAGTTGTAGACATTCTTTGTATAGTATGGTATTAACCCCTTATCAAATATATGGTCTATAAATATTTTTTCCCATTTTATAGGTTGCCTCTTACTCTGTTGTTTCCTTTGCTGTGCAGAAGATTTTTAGTTGAATGTAGTAACACCTAGCCATTTTTGTTGTCTGTACTTTTGGTTTCATATCCATGAAATCATTGCTAAGCTCAATGTCATAAGATTTTCCTCTGTGTTTTCTTCTAGGAGCTTTACAGTTTCAAGTCTTATGTTTAAGTCTTTAATCCACTTTGAGTTGATTTTTGTGTATAGTGTAAGATAAAGGTTCAAATTTGTTCTTTTGAGTATGGATATCCAGTTTTCTCAACGTAATTTCTTGAAAAGATTGCTCTTTCTCTACTGTGTCTTCTTGGTACCCTAGTCAAAGATCAGTTGACTGTATATGTGTGGATTTATTTCCAGGGTCTTTAGTCCGTTGGTCTGTATTTCTTTTTATGCCATTACCATACTGTTTATGTCACTTAGCTTTGTAATATATTTTAAAATCAGACTGAACTTGGTGGCTCAGCCTGTAATCCCAGCATTTTGGGAGGCTGAGGCGAGTGGATTGCCTGAGCCCGCGGGTTCTAGACCAGCCTGGGCAACTTGGCGAGACATCGTCTCTACAATAAGTCAAAAATTAGCCAGGTGTGGTAGTGCGAACCTGTAGTTCCAGCTACTTGGAAGACTGAGGCGAAAGGATCACTGGAGCCCAACAGGATGACGCTGGGGTGGCTGTGAGTGTGCCACTGCACTCCAGCCTGGGCGATGGTGTGAGACTCCAAACCAGCAAGTGTTATGCCTCTGGCTTGTGCTTCCCCTATGTTTTTTTTTTGAGTTGGGAGTTTCACTCTGTCATCCAGGCTGGAGTACAGTGGCATGATCATAGCTCATGACTTCGACCTCCTAGGTTCAGGTGATCCTTCTGCCTCAGCCTCTTGGGTAGATGGGGCTACAGGCGTGTGCCACTATGCCCAGCTAATTTTTTGTTTTGTTTATTTTTTTTTTTTAGCGATGAGGACCCATTATGTTTCCTAGGCTTGAGCTCCTAGGCTCAAGCAATCCTGCCTCGACTTCTCAAAGTGCTGAGATTATAAGTGTGAGCCACCAACCTGGCCTGTACTTTTTTTTTTGAATTGTAGTCTTACTCTGTCGCCCAGGTGGGAGAGCAGTGGCACACTCACGGCCACCCCAGTGTCGACTTGCTGGGCTCCGGCGATCCTTCTGCCTCAGTATTCCAAGTAGCCAGAACTACAGGCATGTGCTACCATGCCTGGCTAGTTTTTTTTGACTTGTTTTAGAGATGAGGTCTTGCCACGTTGCCTGGGCTGGTCTCGAACTCGCGGGCTCAGGTAATCCACTTGCCTCAGCCTCCCAAAGTGCTGGGATTACAGGCTGAGCCACTGAGCCTGGCCATTTCTTTTTTTCTTTTTTGAGTCAGGGATCTCACTCTGTTGCCCAGGCTGGAGTACAGTGGCATGATCACAGCTCACTGTAGCCTCAACCTCCTGGCTCAGGTGATCTTTCTACCTTAGCCTCCCCAGTAGCTGGGACTACAGGCATGCGCCAGCACACCTGGCTAATTTTTTGATTTTGTGTAGAGACAAAATTCTTGCTATGTTGCCAAGCTGGTCTCCAACTCCTGGGCTCAAGCAATCCTCTTGTCTTGGTTTCCAAAAGCTCTGGGATGATAGGCGTGAGTCACTGTGCCTGGCCGGCCGCAGTTTTCTTTTAAGTCATTGTGACACACTTATAAGAACTGTGGGGACCTTGTTTACAGAAGAGGCTGAGCGCTCAGAGATCTAAAGGGACCCTCCTGGACACAGCAGTGGAGTTGTCACTTGGACCCAGGCCTTAGCACCATGGTCAAGTCCCAGGTGCCACTGGACTTAATCCTTCCCAGTGCCCCTGTCCAATTACCTGCTTTTGGGTTGAGGAGGGAGCGGGCATCTCCATTGGCCTCAGTCATTCTCCCAGTGCCAGTCAATGTGCTGATGTTGGGGACATAAAGAGAACGAAAATGCTGCCCTGCTGACCTGGGCTTCACGGATTGGGAGTGGAAGCAGATGTGTAGGTCATGGCAGCCCTGAGACAAAGGCTGTGCGGCAGCAGGGACCAGGCCCTGTGGAGGACATGGGGAGGGTTTAACTTGGAGGGAACCGGGAAAGCTTCTTGGGAACTTCATTTGAGGTGAGATTGAGGCACCAGTAGGCAGGAAAGGGTCTTCAGGTAGAGGGGACATTGTATGCCGCCACTGAGTTGAGACAGCGTGGAGAATGTGAGGAACTGTCAGGGGGACATAAAGCATGGCTTTGGGCAGTTTGGGAGAGTGGTGAGAGCCAACCAGAGGTGGAAACATAACTTTAGCTGCCATGCTCAAGTTGTCTATACTTGGTATGTAGATTAGTGGTTCCAGCCCTTGTTATGCAGAATCCTCTGGGAGAATTTCTCCCATCCAACTTCTACTGAATCAGAATTTCCAAGGGTATGAGCTTAGGAGTCTTTTTTTTTTTTGAGTTGGAGTCTCACTCTATCACCCAGACTGGAGTACAGTGGCCACTCCCGGCACCGCAACCTCGACCTGCTGGGCTCCGGTGATCCTTCCGCTTCAGCCTTCCAAGTAGCCGGAATTACAGGCATGCGCTACCATGCCCAGCTGATTTTTTGATTTATTGTAGAGATGAGGTCTCGCCAAGTGGCCCAGGCGGGTCTCAAATCCGCGGGCTCAGGCAATCCACTCACCTCAGCCTCCCAAGGCGCGGGATTACAGGCTGAACCACCGAGCCCGGCTTGTTTTTTTTTTAAGTCAGGATCTCACTCTGTCACTTAGGCTGGAGTATAGTGGCACGATCATGGTTTACCACAGCCTCAAACTCCCAGGCTCAGGCAATCCTCCTGCCTCAGCTTTTAGAGTAGCTGGGACTACAGACACACGCCACCACACCTGGCTAATTTTCTTTGTTTTTATAGAGACAAGGTCTCACTATGTTGCCTAGGTGGGTCTCGAACTCCGGAACTCAAATAATCCTCCTGCTTTGGCCTCCCAAGGTGCTTGGATTACAGGTGTGAGCCACCATGCTCGGCAGGAAGTCTATTTTTTTCTTTTTTTGCATTTCTCTGATGATTAGTGAGGCTGAGCCCTTGAGTCTATTTTTTACTATTTTACCCAAATGACTCTCAGAGCAGGTCGGTATATCCCAAACTTGCTTAGTTACACCTGAAGGCAATGATTAGAAAGAAAAGTCCTCTATTTTGCCCAGGCTGGACTTGAACTCCTGAGCTCAAGTGATCCTTCTGCCTTTGCTTCCCAAAGTGCGGGGTTTACAGGCATGAGCCACTGCCCTGACCCTGTTTTCTTATTGTTGAATTTCAAGTGTTCTTTATATATTCTGAATACAAGTCCTGTATCAAATAAATGCTTGCCAAAGAGTTTTAAAAAAAAAAAGAAAAGTCCTGAATTTTTCTCCTGGATTTTTTTTTTGTTTGTTTCTTTTTGAGTAGGAGTCTCACTCTGTTGCCCAGCCTGGAGTACAGTAGCACGGTCACGGCCACCACAGCCTCTACCTGCTGGGCCCAGGTGATCCTGTCACCTTAGCCTTTCAAGTAGCTGGAACTACAGGCATGCACCACCATGCCTGACTAATTTTTTGATTTATTGTAGAGATGAGGTTTTGTCAAGTTGCCTAGGTTGGTCTCGAACCCATGGGCTCAGGCAATTCTCTTGTCTCCACCTCCCAAAGTGTTGGGATTACAGGCATGAGTCACTGCACACGGCTCCTGGATGTTCTGGTATGGAACACCAGAACCCATGTAACAGGCTCAGCTAAGAATGAGAAAAACATTGCTCTCTTTGATGGGGAAAACCACTAAAATATTCTTGGCAGGGAGTGACATAGTCAGGTTTGAGTTCCAGAAAGCTCACTCTGGCCCTGCTCTTGTGGAGTAAGAAGTTTTGAGTGACTGAGACTATGGGCCAGGGGCCACATAAGAAGTTGTTGGAGCCGGGCTTGGAGGCTCAGCCTGTAATCCCGCGCCTTGGGAGGCTGAGGTGAGTGGAATGCCTGAGACTGCGGGTTCAAGACCTGCCTGGGCAACTTGGTGAGACCTCATCTCTACAATAAATCAAAAAATAGCTGGGTGTGGTAGCGCACGCCTGTAGTTCCAGCTACTTGGAAGACCGAGGCAGAAGGATCGCCGGAGCCCAGCAGGTCGAGGCTGCGATGGCCATGAGCATGCCACTGCACTCTAACCTAGGTGACAATGAGACTCTGATTCAAAAAAAAAAAAAAATTCAGAAATTAAGGAGGCAGAGGCTGTGGGGTTGAAGAGGAGGGGATGACTTGGAGAGACGTTTCAAGAGAAGAGACTCCAGGATTTTGTGGCCGCCTATGTGGGGTGGACTGGTTGTGAGGGCAGAAGTAAGCTGTGTGGTGTCATCTGAGTTTCTAGCTTAGGTTACTCAAGGTGCAGGCTGGAGCCATCAAGGTTAATGGGGGAGGCAGGAAGGGAAGTAGCTAAGGGTGGGAAGGTGGTCAGCTCTGCGTGGATGTGCTGGGTTTTGGTCCCTGGACTTGTAGGTGGTAGGTGGAGTTTTCCAGCAGGGAAGAGTCTACAGCGCAGGAGCGGGAGCCCTTGGGGTAGAGGTGGGGGGATATACCATGAGGATGAATGATGCCCTGGTGAGTGTGGAGAAGGGCAGAAGGGTGAGATTGGAGCTCTGAGGATTGGCAACATCTCCAGGCTAGATGGTAAAAGAGAGATCCCAGAGAAGGAAGAACAGAAGACAGAGCTCTGGGGCTGGGGGTGGGAAGACAAGATGGAGAGGCCAGCTGGTGTCAGATAGAGCAGAACTGTCCCAGGTTGCCTTCAGAGTTGGTGACAAGGAGGACACTGGTTTTCTTCTGGTGGTCTTCTTCAGCGCACCTCCAGGGGAAGGTGAAGAAAAGAAGTCTTTCAATATCAAGGGTAAGAGGGATTTGTACATGTTTCTAAATCATATTAATTGGAGTACCTGGTTTTCTTAAGCGGCAAAAAAAAAAAAAAAAAATTATTGGAAGGCCATCAGGAACTGTCAGGAGGAAGCAGGACTGGACTTGGAATATGGGCAGGAAGCAAACGCCAAGAAGCAGGAAGTACAATTGTCTTTTAACTGGAACAGCCTGGGATACTGCCACCGAGAGACACTCTGCCAAGATATGTGTGGTTGGGCAAAAGGCTTGCTGCACAAAGCCACTGACCACCCTCGACGGGGTGTGGGTGGTGCTGAAATTCAGAACCTGTTTTGCTTGCAATGGCCCTGATGTGTCCTGAGTTCAAGGACTCAGGGGATTACCTTTTTCTTTTTACAAAGGGCTTTGTCCAGTTGCCAATTCAAGCACCGGTGGTATTGTTCCTGCTTCTGTGGTGCATCCTTTTCTAATTCACACAATGGTGCTGATGAGGCTAGCATGGCCCTAGAAAGGACAAATTTTTTCCTTCGTTTTTTTGTTGTTGTTTTTTGTTTTTTAAAATGTATTTATTTATTATAAAGATGTGGGGTACAATTAAGGGTTAGGTATATAAACACCCATCATGCAGGTACCCTTGTTGATGAGGTATGCCCCCCCTCCCCTAGCAGTTTCCCTCAACAGCCAATCCCACCCCACCCCCCTGACTGTTTTCCACTACTGCCAATTACTTTCTTATAGCATTATAATTGTTCAAGGTCACCTTATGAGTGAGGACATATGGAACTCAGTTCTTTGTTTCTGT
>CAUYQG010059062.1:0-10700 GCA_963574415.1 Tarsius wallacei | reverse complement strand
TCCAATCCATGAGCATGGAATATTTTTCCACTTGTTTGTGTCATCTTTGATTTCTTTGAGCAGTGTTTTGTAGCTTTTGTTGTAAAGATTTTTCACCTCTCTGGTTAGGAGGTTGCCAAGGTATTTCATTTTGTGTGTGTGGCTATTGTGACTGGGATTGTGCTTTTTATTTAATTATCTGCCTGTTTTTTGTTGGTGTATAAAAATGCAACTGTATTTTGCACATTGATTTTGTACCAAGAGACTTTGCCAAAGTCCTTTATCAGTGCAAGGAGGTTTTTGACAGATTGGGTTTTCAAGGTATAGGATAATATTGTCAGCAAAGAGGAATAACTTAACTTCCTGTTTTCCTATTTAGATACCCATGACATCCTTCTCTTGTCTGATTACACAAGCTAGAACTCCCAACACTATGTTGAAAAGGGGGGGTGAGAGTGGGCAGCCTTGTCTTGTTCCAGTTTTCAGGGGAAATGGTTCCAATTTCTGTCCATTTAGCAATATTTTGCCTGTGGGTTTATTGTAGATGGCTCTTACTATTTTGAAGTATGTTCCCTTTATGCCTAGGTGTTCAAGGGTTTTTATCAAGAAGGGATGCTGGATTTTGTCAAATGCTTTTTCTGCATCTAATGATATAATCATATGGTTATTGTTTTTACAATTGTTGATGTATTGAATTATATTTATGGTCTTGAGGATGTTGAACCAGCCCTGTATCCCAGGGATGAAGCCTACTTGATCATAGTGGATAATTTTTGAGATGTGTTATTGGATTTGATTTGCTAGAATCTTGTTGAGAATTTGGCATATACGTTCATCAGGGATATTGACCTGTAGTTCTGTATCTTTGTTGGGTCTTTATTCAGTTTGGGTATCAGTGTGATGTTCGCTTCACAGATTTGGGGAGAGTTCTGTCTTTCTCGATTGCCTGGCATACTTTAAATAGGGTTGGTAACAGCTCCTCCTCGTATGTTTTGTAGCATTCCATTGGAGAGTCATCTTTTCCAGGGATTTTTTTTAAGATAATTTTCTTATGACATGGTTAATTTCATGGGTTGTTATTGGTCTACTTAGGGTATCAATTTCTTCTTGTTTCAATCTTGGGAGGTTGTGTGATGTCAGAAAGTTCTCCATTTCATTTAGGTTTTCAAGTTTGTTTTCATACAGGTGTGCATGTGTGTGTTCATCTCTGATAATCTTTTGAATTTCTTCTGTGTCACTTGTAACTTCATCGTTTGCGATTGTGTTTGTTTGAGCTTTTTTCTCTTTTTCTTTGTCAATCTGGCTGGGGGTCCATCAATCTTTTTATCCTTTCAAAGATCCAGCTTTTTGCTTCATTGTTTTGTTTTGGTTCGGTTTTTTTCTGTATGTTTGTCTTCTATGTCCTGTATTTGGGCTCTTACTTTGGTGATCTGGATTCTTCTGCTGAAGTTAGGATTTTGGTGGTCCTGCCTTTCCAGCTCCTTTAGGTGTCTTGTTAGGCTGTTAAATTGTGATCTTTCTATTTTCTTGATGTGTGTGCAACGATCTATAAATTCCTCTCTAAGCACTGCTTTCTTGGCATCCCAGAGGTTTTAGTAAGATGTGTCATTATTTTCATTTTGTTTCAGTAATCTTTTAATTTCTGTTTTGATTTCTGTGTTCACCCAGGAGTTATTCAGCACCATGCTATTTAGTGTCCATGTCTTTGTGTGTTTGGGGGGCATCTTGTTGGTGACAATATTTATTTTTATTCCACTGTGGTCTGAGGAGGTGTATGGTAGTATTTGAATCTCATGAAATTTGTTTATGTCCAATGTATGGCCAAGGAGGTGTTCTATCTTGGAGTATGTTCCATGTGGTGATGAATAGAATGTATATTTTGTGGTTGTTGGGTGGAGTATTCTGCAGGTATCTGATAAGTCCATTTGGTAAAGCATCAAGCTGAGGTTCCAGATCTTGCTGACTGTTTTCCTTGATGGCCTATCTAAGGTTGTTACTGGGTTATTTAAGTCCCTATTCATGATACTGTTAGAGTCTATACCTTTTTTAGTTTACTTATTAATTGCTTCATAAATGCAGGTGCTCCTGTGTTGGGTGCATATATGTTTAGGATGGATATTTCTTGTTGATGGATTAAACCTTTCATTATTATGTATTGTCCTTCTGTATCTTTTAAAATAGCTTGAAGGTTGTTGGTCTGATATTAAAATCATGACTCCTGCCTTTTTTGTTTCCTTTTCCCTGAAAGCTTATTTTCCATTCTCTAAATATAAGTCTGGTGTTCTTTGCAGTGACATGTGTTTCCTTGAGGAAGCATATTGTTGGGTCATGCTTTTTTATCCAGTTTTCTATTCTATATCTTCAGTGGTATACTTAGTTCACTGACATACAGGCTGATTATTTAAATGTGAGAGTTTATCCCTTTCTTGATGTTCTTATAAGGCTGTTTTGTTTTCTTTTAACTTTTGCATTTATATATATATATGTGTGTGTGTTCTCAATTTTGCAGGTGTGTTGTATGCTCTGTTGGTTCTGTGTTTTCCTGTACTTTTGCAAAGTGCATAGTTGTTCTTTTTTTTTTCTTCTTCTGTGCATAATACCCTCTTGAGCATCTCCTGTAGAGCTGATCTGGAAGCAGCATAATCTCTTAGGGACTGGATTTCTGGGAATGATTTTAATTCTCCATTGTTGATGAAGCTGAGCTTGATTGGGTAGGAAATTTTTGGTTGAAATTGTTTATCTTTGAAGACTTTGAAAATTGACCAGTGCCTCCTAACTTGTAGTGTTTCTGCTCATAAATCTGCTGCTATTGTGATTGGTCTTCCCTGGTAGGTAGTCTAACCGTTGTCTCTTGCTGCCTTTAGGATTTTTTCCTTTTATACCTACTCTGTTTAGGTGAAAAACTATGTGTCTAATGGTTGGTCTTCTCATCTGTTATCTTGTGGGGGTTCTCTGTATCTCTTGTGTTTGGGTGGTTGCATCTCTGGTGAAATAGGGACAGTTTTCTTGGATAACCTCCTGGAATACTTGTTCCAAGGTGTTCTCCATTTGTCTTTCTCCTTCTTGAGTACCATTCAAGCATAAGTTTGGCCTCTTGATATAATCGTACATCTATTTGAAACTGTTTTCTTTCTGATTTTTCCTTCTATGTTTAAGAGATTGGATTAATTCCATGTTTAGTCTTCAAGCTCCGAGTTTCTTTCTTCTGCTTGGATAATTCTGCTTTCCGTGCTTGTCAGCTTGTTATTTATTTTCTGGATGAAGTTTTTATGGCCAAAATCTCTGTTACAAGTTCTTTCAGTGCTGCATTTTATCTTTCTTGTGTCTTATTTACTCTTTCCATCCATTCCCTAATTCATGTTATATTCTAGAACCAATCATTTGTGATTTCTATTGTTTGGCCTCTGAGGTCTGATTTTTACAGCATCATCTCTTTTATTACCTGTGTCCCTCTGTTGATTTTTCTCTCATTTGTGACAGAGCTCCTTATGCTTTCTTTAATTCTATTATTTTGTGGTAGTGGGAGGGGCTATCACTTCGGTTGTTTGCTCAACCCTCTATTCTTCCCTGAACAGGGCATCCAAATTTGTTCTATTTTGAAACAGGGCTGGGGATGGGAAGCTTTGCTGTCTCTTGTAGTTTGGGGAGTTCAATAAGGTGGAAGGTGGGAAGGTAGGATTCAGAAAGTACTTACAAGTCACAATGTTTACTAAGACCCACACCCCACCAACACCCTATATGACAATGCAATGGGTACTAGTGTGCAACCCCTAAGTCCAAGATAAAGTAACAGCAATGAGGAGAACAGAGAAAAGTAGAATGAAATAAAACAAACAAAAATAATAAAAAATTAAAAAACAGAAAAAAACAAGAACAAAACACAAAAAAAGACAACAGAACAAAAAACAAAGCAAACAAACAAAAACCTCAGGATAACTAAACACACTTACACACACATAACAAAAAACAAATGAAGAAAAAGAAAAAAGAAAAAAGTGTGGGGGTGCAAATTGAACTATCATACACACATTCACACACACACACTAAGCCAAAATAAAAGAAGAACAAAAAAGGAAAACCAAAAAATGGACACTCAAACACTCATATACACACATATAGAAGGGGAAAAAAAGGAAGAAAAGGGGGAGATGAAAACTGAACTCTTCTACCCACATTCACACACACACATGCATACACACACACACACACACACACACACACACACACACCAAACCAAAAGAAGAACAAAGAAGAAAAAACAAAAAATGAATACTCAAACATTCACATACACATACCCACACAGAAAACAAAAAGTAAGAGGAAAAAGAATTTCAAATTTGTGGGCACTAAGCACCCTCTTGTGGCAGGTTCTGTAATTATTCCTCTCAGCTGCTCGCAAGTAAGCATTCCTGCCATCTCCTGCGGGGCTGTGGGTTCATTCACAATCTCCCTAGCACATGGCCCATGGGGGTAGGAGAGGGTCATTGGATTAGATGGGGTGTCAGGGGAATCCCCTCTGGTGGGAAATTGTGGGATTGTTTCCTCCCCAGGTGCTGGTAGCAAGTGCCCCAGCAAGGTTTATCCCAGAATAGAGTCTTCCTATTATGGCTGCTCTCCAGGTTCCACCCGAATTTGTCCTTCTCAGCCATGTGGGTCTGATGTTCAGTGGATTGCTGGGGAGGAGGGTCTTGAGTCAGGCCAAGACTCACTGCTGATGTCTTGTGGGGTCTTTCCCATCTTTTTCTGGTTGCACTCTTTGTCCAACTGAGTCAGTGTAGGGGGTGGGGCACCTGAGACTCTGCGATCATTGTATCTCTCCAAACTTTGTGCTTGTGGAATAATCCCTCTGGGTCACGATCAAACCCAGAGTATTTAATCCACCAGTCACAGAAAGCAGGTCTGTTGCTCTATGGTGAGCATGCCAGGGCACTTCCCTACCCAGTTTTAAAGATGGTGGTGTGGTGCCTGTTTCATCTTCTCCAGTGGGACTCTACCTCTGGCTCCCTCACTGCATTCCCTCTGCAGCCCTTACTGCCAGTGCTCGGCCTGGTGTTGTGGTAGTGGGGCAGAGTCTGGTACTGGCAATCACTTCTGGCAGCTTCTTCCTAGGTAGTGCTAGGATCCAAGCAGAGCACCTATGGCACCAGCCACTTTACCAGAAGATCCCTGGCCACTTGCTCCTGAGTTCCCACTAAGTCAGCCAGTCACACACCCACTTACACACAGACATGCATGAAAATTTGTCCATACACTTACTCACTCACTCACACATGGACTTACACAGTCTGACTGGTTCTGCCGCCATCTTCCCCAAGAATCAAAAAAAACTTTCTAAGTTACTTTTAACTTATGTTCTTTTATCCTCCCAAGAGGCTTCAGACTGGCAGTCCTAGGTGGAATCTGAGCTTTAGATGAAGAAGGAAAGTGAAGTGGTCATTGGTATTCTTTCTGGGTTTGTACTCTCTCTCAGAAGTGAAATTATTGCAACAACATTTGTTACTGCTTCTCTGGTGAGGCCACCTCCCCCCACCCAATTTGTTAGAGAAAATATATGAAATAGCAAATAAATTGAAGCAATATTCCCAGAAATTTGGAGAAAATTTTTATTTAGAGATAAATTAAGAAATGGACAAATGTTATAACTTAAGATGGGGCATAGGTGGCATTCCTTTTTGAGTGTACAAAATCTGGTCCTCAGCTTTACAGACTCAAAAATCAGATACTATTAATTCATCAAGAGTACATTTGTCTCTTAAAGGCTGGATCTGACATGCCAATTAATGTGGCCTGTATGCTCAATAAATAATCACTTCTAGATTAAAGTGTTCTGTTCATTGATCCTTGCACAAAATGAGCAGGACAAATCAAGGTCCAAATATCTCTTCCTAGTTCAGTCAGATTTTCTCTCATGATTTGACAACAGAAATGCTGCAGGAAGTTCACAACTATGTAAACTCAATGGCTGAACCTTATGACCCTTTGTAATCTTATGTATGAACAAGAAAAAACAGGCTTCAAAGGCTGTAGAATGAATATTTGTGAAGAGAAGCAGAAGAAAGAGAGACCTTATGATCTTTCAGAGATGAAAAGTAATTTAAGTTTTTGAATTTTCAGTTTTAGTTATTGTAAGGCCAATTTTCTTCTCCTAGATGTCAACTAAATTGACAACTGTAGTCATATAATAAATTTACTTTTTTAAAGATATGTCTGGGTGCAATAAAAATGTTTGATCAGAATATAAACAAGTTAACAATATTTAAGGTCATAAAGTCTGCTGTCATAATATACTAGCTATGCTCAGCATATTATATACCATTCCAGATGACCACGAAAGTTATTCATAAAATATGTTGAAGATGGGAAAACTGAAATACAAGGAAGTTATATAATTTATCCAATGTTATATATCTAACAATTTACTTGGGACAAAGCAAGAGACAAGATAACTTTACTCCAGATCCTGTGTAGTATATTATCCACTATGATACACAACTGGTTCCTTTCCTTTGTAGTCTGAGTTCATTCTTTTCTGTTCAGTTGTCTGATTGCATCCCTCAGCTTTCTTTTATATCTATAACTTCAGTAAGTCCTTCTCCCATTATTAACTCGTTAAAAGAAATACCTTTTTGCCCTCACTCCCTATGTTGCTGAAATTGGAGTCTAAAGTGGAGATGAAATACATATATAGTACCTGGGCTCAGCAGCAAGGACATGTTGGAAGAGTAATTTACCAAATCCACAGCAGTTTCTAAAGGAGTTCCCGATATAATTAATGCTATCAACATCCAAAGAGTTTTTCTTTTCTTCTTCATTTATTTTACTTCTAGGTTTGCTCACCTAGTCTGGCTGATTTTATCTTTAAAATATATGTCTTTAATCCATCTACTTTCCTTCACAATCCCCTACCCTCTACCACAACCCTAAAACAAACCACCACCTTATCTTTTCTTGATTTATTACCCTGCCTTCCTAAATGCTCTAATTCTTCCTCCTTGAGATACATTTACAACATAGCAGTTAGATATCCATTAAAAATACACTTCTTACCATGTAATTGTCCTGCTTGAAATCATTCAAAGATAAAAATGTTTAAGTTCTTTTTTTAAACATATTATTTACTTTAAAATTATGGGGTACAGTTAAGGGTTAGGTATACAAATATGCATTGTGCAAGTACCCTTGTTGATGAGGTGTGCCCCCCCATCCCCAGACAGATATTGACTACCATAAATCCCAACTCCTTTTCCCTCCCTGTACCCCCCATAGTATCCCACCACTGTCAATCCTTTTCTTATAATATTACGATAGTTGTTCAAGGTTCACTTATGAGTGAGAACATGTGATACTCAGTCTTTGTTTTTGTGAGAGATCACTCAGGATTATAGATTCCAGTTCCATCCAGGTTGCTGCAAAATTCATGATTTTGTTCTTTTTTATGGCTGCGTAATATTCCATTGTGTTTACGTACCACATTTTTTTAATCCAGTCCACTTTTGATGGACAGCATGGTTGGTTCTGTGATCATGCTATTGTGAACAATGCTGCAACAAACATATGTGTGCAGGCATATTTTTGATAGAGTGATTTGAATTCTTCAGGTATATTCCCAGCAGGGGGATTGCGGGGTCATATGGAAGGTTGATTTTTAGAGCTTTTAGGAATCGCCACACTGATTTCCGCAGAGGCTGCACTAGTTTACACTCCCACCAACAGTGTAGAAGTGTTCCCTTTTCATCACATCCTCTCCAGCATCTGTTATTTTTTGAGCTATTGATAATGGCCATTCTGATTGGAGTTAGGTGGTATCTCAGTGTAGTTTTAATTTGCATCTACTTGATGACTAGTGAGGTTGAACATTTCTTCATGTATCTGTTGGCCGCTTGTATGTCTTCTTTTGAGAAGTGTTTGTTCATATCTTTTGCCCACTTTGTAATGGGGTTGTTTGTTTTTTTCTTTTCAGCACGTTTGAGTTCCTTGTAGATCCTAGATGTTAGGCCTTTATCAGACATCGAGTTGGCAAATACTTTTTCCCAGTCTGTGGGCTGTCTCCCTGCTCTCTTGATGGTTTCTTTGACTTTGCAGAAGCTTGACAGTTTAATGAGGTCCCACTTGTCTACCTTATCTCTTATGGCCCGTGTGTTTTGGGTTTTGTTCAGGAATTGGATGCCAGTTCCAACTTCCATAAGGGTGTGTACTGCATTTTCTAAAGTTCTTATGGTTTGAGGTTTTACATTTAGGCCTCTGATCCATTTAGAGTTAATTTTTGTGTATGGGGATAGATAGGGGTCTTGTCTGAATCTTCTGCATGTGGTCAGCCAGTTTTCCAAGCACCATTTACTGAATAGGTTCTCCTCTCCCCAGTGGTGGGTGGTGGAGGCTTTGTTGAAGATGAGTTGGTTGAGAAATTGAGGTTTTGCTCCTGGAATCTCAATAATTCTGTTCCATTCATCTACTTGCCTGTTCTTGTACCAATAACAAGCTGTTTTGATTATTGTAACTTTATAGTAAAGTTTAAAGTCTGGTATTGTGATACCTCCGGCTTTGTTTTTTCTTTCTTTTTTTTTTTTTGCTGAGGATTGTTCTGGCTATTCTTGGTCATTTGTGTTTCCATATGAACTCCTATATTGTTTTTTCTAGGTCTGAGAAGAATGTTGCTGGTAATTTGATGGGTATTGCATTAAATCTGTAGATTGCCTTAGGTAAGATGGACATCCTCACAATGTTGATTCTTCCAATCCATGAGCATGGAATATTTTTCCACTTGTTTGTGTCATCTTTGATTTCTTTGAGCAGTGTTTTGTAGTTTTCATTGTAAAGGTCCTTAACATCTCTGGTTAAGAAGATGCTAAGGTATTTTTTTTTTTTGTGGCAATTGTGAACGGGATTGTGCTTTTTATTTGGGTTTCTGTTTGTTTATTATTGGTGTAAACAAATGCGATTGCCTTTGCACATTTATTTTATACCGTGAGACTTTGCCAAAGTCCTTTATCAGTGCAAGGAGGTTTTTGACAGATTCTCTTGAGTTTTCAAGGTACACAATCATGTCGTCTGCAAAGAGAAATAACTTGACTTCTTCTTTTCCTATTTGGATACCCCTGATCGCCTTCTTTTTTCTGATTGCTCTATCCAGGACTTCCAATACTGTATTGAACAGGAGGAGTGAGAGTGGGAATCCTTGTCTTTTCCAGTTTTCAGGGGGAATGGTTCCAATTTTTGTGTGTTTAGGAGGATGCTGGCTGTGGGTTTCTCGTAGATGGCTTTTACTATTTTGAGGTATGTTCCCCGTATGCCTAGATGTTCGAGGGTTTTTATAAAGAAGGGGTGCTGGATTTTATCAAAACCTTTTTCTGCATCTAATGATATAATCATGTGATTTTTGCTTCGGTGGCTGTTGATGTATTTAATTACATTTATGGTCTCATGAGTGTTGAACCAGCCTTGCGTCCCAGGGATGAAGGCTACTTGGTCATGATGGATGATTTTTGAGATGTGTTGCTGAATCCGGTTTGCTAGGATCTTGTTGAGAATTTTGGCATCTATGTTAATCAAAGATATTGGCCTGTAGTTCTCTTTCTTTGTTGGATCTTTATCTGGCTTGGGTATCAATGTGATGTTAGCTTCATAAAATGGTTCGGGGACAGTTCCCTCTTTCTCAATCACCTGGAATACTTTCAGTAGGACTGGTATCAGCTCCTCCCTAAATGTCTTATAGAATTCCGCTGGAAAGCCATCTGGTCCAGGGCTTTTTGTTTGAAGGTAGTTTTCTTATTACATAGTCAATTTCCTTGGTTGTTATTGGTCTATTTAGGGTCTTGATTTCTTCTTGTTTCAACCTAGGCAGGTTGTGTGATGTCAGAAAGTCCTCCATTTACTTAAGGTTTTCAAGTTTGTTTCCATACAAGTGTGCATAGTAGTCTCTAAAGATCTTTTGCATTTCTTCATGTCAGATGTGACTTCATCTTTTGTGTTTCTGATTGTGTTTATTTGGGCTTTTTCTCTTTTTTTCTTGGTCAGTCTAGCTAGGGGACCATTGATCTTGTTTATCCTTTCAAAGAACTAACTTTTTGTTTCATTGATTTTTTTGTATTATCTTTTTGTCTTCTATGTCCCCAATTTGGTCTTTTATTTTGGTGATCTGGATTCTTCTGCTGAAGTTAGAGTTTTGGTGGTCTTGCTTTTCCAGCTTCCTTAGGTAATTTGTTAGGTTAATTTGTGATCCTTCCATTTTCTTCATGTGCATTCATAGAGATATGAATTCCCATCTTATTACAACTTTCATGGCATCCCAGAGATTTTGGTAAGATGTTTCTTCATTTTCATTTGTTTCCATATACCTTTTAATCTCTGTTTTGATATCATCATTGACCCCGGAGTTGTTTAGCATCATGCAGCTTAGTGTCCATGTCTTTGTGGGTTTGGGGGGAACCTTGTTGGTTTTGATGTTTATTTTTATTCCACTGTGGTCCTAGATGGTGCATGGCAAGATTTCAATCTTTTGAAATTTGTTTATACTTGATTTATGGCCAAGTATGTGGTCAATCTTAGAGTACATGCCATGTGGTGATGAGTAGAATGTTATTGTGTGGTTGTTGGGTGGAGCGTTCTGTAGGTATCAATTAAGTCCATTTGGTCAAGAGTAACATTGAGGTTCTGGATGTCCTTGCTGATTTTTTGTCCTGATGATCTGTCTAGGGTTGTGAGTGGGGTATTAAAGTCCCCAG
>CAUYQG010059060.1:0-13883 GCA_963574415.1 Tarsius wallacei | reverse complement strand
CAAATATTCTTGGTTAGGCCTCCTCAGTTCCACAGCATTGTCAGTAGAGACCACATGGGATGATAGAATTCTTATCCCTGTGCGGGAGTCCAGCTCCAGCAGGGACCAGAGATTCCTGGATGTGAGACAGTGTCAGCGAGTAAGGGGGGAGAGAGAGAGAGAGAGAGAGAGAGAGAGAGAGACTGGACAACTGTTCAATATTGAGCAGAGGCCGTTTATTGAAGGTTCACAGTGGGCTTTTATCCCCAAATTCTACAAAGTCATTCTCACATGTCTTTCACGTGAACACAATGCCAGGTGCATGAGGGGCATCCCCCACCCACCAAATGTTCCTTCAGGCATGCGGAAGAACAAATCCCAAATTGTCTTTCTGCTCCTCATGCTTGGTTAATGTTCCTTAAAGGCAATGAAACAATACCTTCCTAAAGCACAATGTTTCTATAATGAATAACCTAAAAAACCCCATTACAAGCGCTAACCTTAATCTATGACTAACCTATCCTATAAACCTTTTTCATTCTATGCTAATTTATACTAATACCAAGTTAAACAATCCTATTGAAACGTAAACGATCACTCTTACAACCTGAGGCGGCCTAACCCAGAATGTTTGGAATGTGACCCAGTCTAAGGTTCGTGGTGGGCCCAACCTGAAGTAGGCTGACCGCATTCTTTTAACAAAATGGCTACCTAAAAACTTATCTCTATAACCTATTTTCTAAAACTTATATTGCTATAATCCTAAGATCACATACAAAAGGCCTGTGGCTAACACTAAGGCTCCTTGATGTGACCTAAGTTTGAACTGTAAGTAGTATGAAAACCAAAACCGCAGTCTGTGGAAAAATGGGAACAATGAGCTTCTGAAGTTAGTTTGTGTTCGTCCGGTCTCAGAGTTATGTGCTTGAGCTTGCAGGAGTTTTTTCTGGCTGTAGGCAGAAAAGGGAGAGGAAATGGGGTCAACAGCTCCCGAACGCATCCTAGTGGTCTCAGGGTCAATGGCCCTTCCAGATCCCTAACACTCAGTGGGCCTCCGTGGCTGGCTCCCAACAATCAGGCTGCCTCCAGATCCAATGTGTCAGTTTGAGGGCTGAGAGAAAGTTTGCTCAGGGCATTTTCTGAAATACGGACCCATGGGGCCCCCACCAAGTGAGATGGAAATGCTGTGACTTCCTTGGTGTGCTTCAGAGGAAGACAGGTATGCAAAGGCTTTAGGAGACTGGAATGTTGGAGTGGGTTTACCTTGTAAGACCCAGTTACCTAGCTGTCACAGTGTTTCTGAGCGAGGTCCAGAAGGCATGGGCACCATCAAGGCTCTGAGAAATAGGTTCGTGAGGGAAACACTGGCATCCTCAAGGAGCTCTATGGTGGACAGGACGTGCAGCGGGAACGGCTCCATTTGACTGGCACCTCTAAATTCCATGGAATGATGGGTTCCAGGGTTGCAGAGATTGAAGGTGGGTGTGGTGACTGTCATGACTGCAGAATCAAAACAATGATCAGAACGGTCAGACTTGCAGGACCCTGCAGTGTTGGCTAGCCGATCAGGTTGTCTCTAGAACTGAGACAGAGGGAAAGCCCGCTGCAGTCCTATCTGAGTTGCACAGTCAGAAAAGTTTTAGATCTAGTCAACAGAAATCTGACTTGAGTTGCCACACACAGTTAAGAATCCCTGACTATGTTCCTGAGTGATCCAGCCCACGATCCCAGAGTACCTTTGATGAAAGGCCAGTCCTTGGGGAGGAAGAACCCCACTACACTGCCCAGCATTTACAGTGCTAGTCTTCACCTCAGTCTTCCCCAAAGGGAACGGCAGCCACGTTCTTGTGTGACTACACGTTACATAAGAGAGAGAATCAAGACACTGGAGAACCGGACGCCAGCGCCAAGCCAACATTAATTCCTGGAGATGAAAAACACCACTGAGGTCCACCTGTCAGAGCAGGAGTTTCTGGAGGTCAGGTGATCCATGGGGTTTTGGTTCCTGTTCTTCTCACAGTGGGGCCAGTGGGGCCCAAACCCACCCTGTGACTGTTTCCCCGATTATGGAAGGCATGATGTCTTGACTAGACACTGCAGCTTATAGAAGCCTCACGCTGGTTCCCTGACTTGTGTCTTGAGGGCAATTATGGCAGGAGAGGACAAGTGGGAGCTTCCAGAACTGTCTCTAACTCCAAAAATATCCCACACTCCTGTAGGGCTTGTAGAAAAGGGTGCCTTCATCAAAGCAGTCAAAGAAGCAATGGTGGTGATTCCTACCACACCCCCATCCAAGTCACTTATTTGGTTTGCGCGGAGACAGAATGACAATGATTGTCAGTCAGGTAGCACTCCAATTGCAGCTGGTATTTCAGATGTAGTTTTGTTGCTGGAGCAATTAACAGATTCCATGGCATCTGGTATACAGCTATTGATTTGACAAATGCCTTTTATTTATTTTATTTTTTATTTTTTGAGTTGGAGTCTCACTCCATTGTCCAAGCTGGAGCACAGTGGCACACACGCTCACAGCCACCCCAGTGTTGACCTGCTGGGCTCTGGTGGTCCTTCCCCTCAGCCTTCCAAGTAGCCGGAACTAGAGGCGTGCGCTACCATGCCTGACTATTCTTTTAATTTATTGTAGAGATGAGGTCTTGCCAAGTTGCCTGGGCTGGGACAAGTGTCTTTTAAATTTACACCTGTAGTATGTAGAATCAGAAGCAGTTTGCTCTCAGCTGGAAAGGCCAACAATACACTTTCATTGCCCTAACTCAGGGCTAGACCAACTTTCCAGCCCTATGCCATAATTTAGTAAGCAGGATCCTCGATCACCTTTCTCTTCCACTGATACATTACATCAAGAAAAAAATATTCTGATGGGACATTTGAGCAGGACATAACATCTTGACACACAGAATGACAAGTACTCTGTGCCAGAGGTTCAGAAGTAAACCCTACAAATATGTTAAAGGGTAGCTAGGTGCAGTGGCTCACACTGGGCAACATAGGGAGACCTGGTCTCTACACAGAATACAAAAATTAGGTGTGGTGGTGCATGCCTGTAGTCCCAGAAACTCTGGAGGCTGAGATGAGAGTATTGCTTGAGCCCGGGAGGTGGAGGCTGCAGTGAGCTGAGATCGTATTACTACGCCCCAGCCTAGGTGACAGAGTGAGACCCCCAATTCAGAAAACAAAAATGTCAAAGGGTGTAGTGGTCTGGGGCATGTCAAGATATCCCTTCCAGGGGAAGAACAAGCTTCTGCGCCCGGTCCCTCCTGCCACTGGGGAAGTGCTTTCTTGGCTCTTGGAGGCAGCATGTAACTCCCCTGGGCATGACGCTCCTACCCACTTACCCAGGGGTGGTTCCAGTCACCAGTTTTGAGCCGGGGTTCAGAGTAAGAGACGTCTCTGCAACAGGCTGCCTGCTGTCCCAGTGGTTTCTCTTTTGGGCCACATGACCCTCATGGAGCTTTAATGTCAGTGGTAAATAACGATGCTAGAGGAGCCTTTTGCAGGCCTCTATAGGTGGACGACAGTGCAAACAGATTTTTGGAACGCACCCGTGCAATCCTCAGCGAACTTTTTTTGAGAAACAGGTTTTGGCTTGCTACTGGGCTGTAATAGAGACTGAGTTGACCATGGGCCACCAAGTTATCATGTGACCCGAGCTGCCACTCATGAGCGGGTGTTGTGTGACCCGCTAAGCTGTATGCTGATGGGAACAGCAGCACTCCATCACCAAGGGGATATTCAAGACCGGCTTGGAGAGGTCAAGGAGGAACAAGCAAGTTGCACAAGGAAGCAGCCCAGATGCCCATGGTCCCATTCCTGCTACGGCGCCATCTCTCTCTCTCTCTCTCTCATCCCATACCTGTGACCTCACAAGGGTTCCTTGTGACCAGTTGACTGGGGACCAAGATGAGAGAGAGTGCCTTGAATTTCATTGATATTTAAATTTCCTTTGGCTGGTGGTCACCTAATGCAATTACTTTTTAGTCCCGTTTTCTTTTTTTCTTTTGAGTTGGAGTCTCACGCCTTGGCCCGGGTTGGAGTGCAGTGGCACACTCACGGCCACCCCAGCATCGACCTGCTGGGTTCCGCGATCCCTCCGCCTCAGCCTTCCAAGTAGCTGGAACCACAGATGCGTGCCACCAAGCCCAGATAATTTTTGATTTATTGTAGAGATGAGGTCTCACCAAGTTTCCCGGGCTGGTCTCGAACCCACGGGCTCAGGCAATCCACTTGTCTCGGCCTCCCAAAGTGCTGGGATTACAGGTTGAGCCACCGAGCCCGGCTCAGTTTTCTTAAATAAGGGTCCTGCTGTTCGTGTACCCACAGGATCTGCAAGGTGTCTCCTGGGAAGCACTCAGGTGAGTCTGTGTGTCCCCTCCCAGCATTCCAGGTGCTGTATTTGTCTCCACTTGTAACTCCCATCACCAGCTTTCCTCAGGTTAGCGATGAGTTCATCTGAAGCACAGAGCGAGTTGTTCCTGATTTAATTGTTTCACGCTTCCGTGGATTTAGATTTGACACGAGGACTCCCAGACACGAATCGTCTTAACCCACAGGAACGGTGAGAATTTTAGGCACAGTAGGAGCAATGAGGAAATTAAATTTTAGTCATTTTTTCAGCCATTAAAAAAAGTCTGACTCTGACTCAAATGATAAAGACATTAGTTAAGCAAACGTTGATGATAAACTGAGTTGGAAACCTGGGTGCTAGGGTTTGTTTCAATAAAACTAGTCTAGAAGTGTATAAGAAGGCATCGTGAGTTAGCATTTCTCCAGGGTAAGGTCAGGGACCGGCTGCTGAGGCCCAACAGAGTATTGCCTAATGGAGCCCCCTTGGCTGCTGGTCTATCCCCTGGTTTGGCCATCTCAGAAATGTCACCTTGTCAGTGGCTTGGAATTAACAGGACTTAGAGATACTGACTCGCAACACGCTGATCTGGGTGGCCAACTAGGCCAGTTTGCCTGTTGAAAAAAGTCACTGTGCATTCTTCTTAACCTGGCCTATGGAATGTTTTGCTGGGAGGGAGAAGTCTTACTTGGAAATTGGCTGGAGAGCCCGGGGTCAAACAAGAGTTGTTGGTCATTGGATTCAAATGTTGATGTGTCTCAGGTCCTTGAGTCAGATGGATTGATTTGGATAATGAAAATATTCTGTCATGCTTATTCCTTCACAATTCTTCTAGTGCTTCACCATAATATTCCATGTTTTTACTAAACTCCTTCTGATCAACACATTTTCTTTAGTCGTGTTATTACAAGCAATCAGATTTCGCTAGTTTTTATTGGTTTGGGAGCCATTTTGTCTCTTAAAGCGACAATAGATAGGTCTGACCTAATCCATTATGTGATTCTGGTTCAATTTTCAGAGAGGAGCAGTGTCTTCCATTTTCCCCGTGTTCCCGGAGGGCACTTCACTGCTGCCTCTCAGAAGTGTTCATATTAACTGGGTAAACATGGCCAGCACCGTAACCTATCTCTTTCCTTGCCTTTTTAGTATTTGTTATTGCCTATCACAAAAGACTTTGAGCACCTGCTATATACCAAAAACACACAATTTGAAAGAATAAAAAAAAAAATTTTCATAAAAATATATTAACTACCCAGCACTTTGGGAGGCCGAAGTGAAGGGATTGCCGGAGCCCATGGGTTCAAGAACAGCCTGGGCAACTTGGCAAGAAATTAGCCAGGCATGACAGCATGTGCCTGTGGTTCCAGCTACCTGGAAGGCTGAGGTGGCAGGATCGCTGGAGCCCAGCAGGTCAGTGCTGGGGTGGCCATGAGCATGCCACTGCACTCCAGCCTGGGCGACGGAGTGAGACTCCAACTCAAAAAACAAACAAACAAAACCAATTTAGGCAATAACCACCAATGACTACCAAAATCCATTAGGTGAAGGCTGCAGGGTGCCTCGTGAGGATGGGTCCGATGGACACCAGCTGCATCTGCCAGTCAATCTTAATTTTACTAAAAGTGGGACAACTGACATTAAGTGCCTCCAGATGTGATACCGAAGAACACAGCCCCAACTGTGGAAGACCTGTGCGGAATATTGCACGTAGATCGAGTCAACACCTACATATAATTATCAGTTTATAGGAAATAGAGGAGATGACCTAATAAGTGTCACCACAAAGATATTATCAGCAGTTTTCCAACATGTGGTAAACTCTATAGAACAAATGAACCATTTTTTTCCCTACAAATAAATGGTATGGGGGAACAAAAGAGAAAGGGAATGATCACCGATAACAGAGTCCTGGCTTTTATTTCAAGTATGTGCAATGGGTGGACTTTGCTTGGATCCTGGTTCGAGCAAATAAACAGCAACGAGACATTTTTGAGATAACTGGAAAATCGAAGATAGAACAGGTATTAGAAGATTTTAATGAGTCAATATTGATCTTGCAGAATTGAATGATGGCATTGTCATCGTGTTAAACAACGTTTTAAAAAATCCTGTCTGAGTGACACACATGTGCATATTTCCAGGGAGATCACGTGTAAATGGAGGTGAGGTGGTGACAAGACCAGAAGAGCAGAGTGACGAGAACGGTGAAGCTGGGGCCCACTTGTGGCTGATGCCACACTGTTGTGTATCTTCGAAACAGTCCACAGCAAGATTCACAAATAAATTACATTTATTTTTATTTTTACTTGTTGAGTTGGAGTCTCACTTGGTCGCCCAGGCTGGAGTGCAGTGGCACACTCCTGGCCACCACAGCCTCAACCTGCTGGGCTCGGGCGATCCTTCCATCCCAGCCTTCCAAGTAGCCGGAACTACAGGTGAACGTGACCACGCCCTGCTCATTTTTGATTTATTGTAGAGATGAGGTCTCACCAAGTTGCCTGTCTGGTCAATAAATTACATTTAAAACTCACTTTGCCAGCACTGAGAGTCTTTAAGATGCCTGGGAGTCAGGCTTGGGAGGCAGGATTGGACGGTGGCAGGACTCCCGCTTTGTCTGAATGACCCAGAACATCTCAGGCCACACCCCCTTCATGGAGCACGCTTCTTAGCAAACCTCTCCTAGCAAGGGCCAGGCCAGACAGTAAATATTTTTGACTTTGCAGGCCATACCATCTTCTGCAGAACTCCTCGACTCTGCCACTGAAGCATAAGGGTGGCATCCATAATGTGTAAACAAGCAGGCATGGCTGTGTTTCAACAAAACGTTATTTACGAAAGCAGGTGGGGGAAGTCGCATGTGGCAAACTCCTGTTCTAAGGAAGCCACTTCAGCCACGGGAAGGAAAACACGTGGCACCGATGGAAAAGGAACAGTAGAACAAATTGCAGCTCCAAGCTGGGAGTGGTGGCTCCTGCTTGCAGTCCTACCTACTCAGGAGGCTGAGGTGGGAGGATTGCTTGAGCCCAGGAGGTCGGGACTGTGGCAAGCTATGTTCACACCACTGCTTTCCAGCCTGGGAAAGAAACTGATTTTTTTTTTTTTTTTTTTTTTGCGATCGTATCTCAAAAAAAAAAAAAAAAAGGCTATGACTACAGTACTGGTACTAGAGATACACATAGGAAACGTGAATATATACACATGAGGAGGAGGAGTATTTCAAAATATGGACAATATCTGACAATTAAGTTCATAAACTTGCCATGGTGCGTTTATATTGGCAGTAATGTCGAAACGGAACAGCGAGGTTTCATAACCTTGGTACGTCAGTGTCTCACAGCTGTGTTCATGTCGACGTGGAGTGGTGTCTTGTTGAGTGGCGTTCATTATTGCTGTTGCATGTTTTTGTGTGCTGTCGCGGGAATGTCAGAGCTGGAATTCGAGCAACGAACAAACGTTAAATTTCTTGTTAAGCTTGGCAGGCGTGGAAGAGAAATCAGGGATGTGTTAGTCCAAGTCTATGGGGATAATGCCATGAAGAAAACGGCAGTGTACAAATGGATTAAACATTTTTCTGAGGGAAGAGAAAGCATCACTGGTGAAGGGCAGTCAGGATGGCCAGTAACAAGCAGAACTGACGAAAATATTGCAAAAATTCGTCAAGTTGTGTCTCAAAATCATTGGCTGACTGTTAGAAACACAGCAGACCAAATCAACACTGATAGAGAAATAGCTGGGAAAATCTTAACGGAAAATCCTGGCATGAGAAAGGTGTGTGCAAAAATGGTCCTGAAGGAGCTCTTGCATCACGACAATGCACCAGCTCACACAGCACTGTCTGTGAGGGAGTTTTCAGCTAGTAAACAAATAGCTGTATTGGAACACCCTCCCTCCTCACCAGATCAGGCCCTCAATGACTTCTTTCTTTGCCTGAAGATAAAGGAAATAGTGAAAAATATTTTGATGACATTCTGGACATCAAGGGTAATACGACGATGTCTCTGATGGCCATTACAGAAAGAGTTTCCAAATGGCTTTGATGGGTGGACTAGGCACTGGTGTCGGTGCACAGCTTCCCAAGGGGAGTACTATGAAGGTGCCCGTAGTGATATTCAGTAGTGAGGTATGGAGCACTTTTTCTAGGATGAGTTCATGAACTTAATTGTCATCCTTGTATACTAGAGTCTGGGAATACAGGAGTAAAAGAAAAATCTGTGTTCTGAAGGTTCTCAGGACAATTTCTTTTGCATGTGATCTCCTCTTTTCCTGGATTTTATTAGTTTATTTTGTTTTAGTTGGAGTCTCACTCTGTCACCCAGGCTGGAGTGCGGTGGCACACTCACGGCCACCCCAGCGTCAACCCGCTGGGCTCCAGCGATCCTTCACCTCAGCTTTCCAAGTAGCCAGAACTACAGACACGTGCCACCACACCCGGTTAATTATTTGTTTATTTATGGTAGAGACCAGCTTGGGCTGGTCTCGAACCTGTAGACTCAGGCAATCCACTCGCCTCAGCCTCCCAAAGTGCTGGAATGACAGGCTGAGCCACCAAGCCCAGCCTATTTAATTATTTTTAAAAATATGGAGCACTTAACGAATTTGCGTGTCATCCTTGCGCAAGGGCCATGCCAATCTTCTCTGTATCACTCCAATTTGGGCACAGGTGCTGCTGATGTGAGCTCGCTCTGTTTTTAATGTTTGTCCTATGGGTCCAGTGTCAGGGAATACATCATTACGTGCTAAGACCTCCTTATTTTGACCTGCCTTCAGTGTTGGCTCAGTGAGCAATCACATCTTTAAGGCTCACCACCAGTTTTTGGGTCAATACCTCCCTCGCGGTTTGGTTGCCGGAAACTCATTCCCGATAGGTCCTGAAGCATAACTCACAAAGTAACATGTCCTGAAATCTTGCATGTTGCTAACTCTCAAAATCTGTTGTCCTAGATTTTATATCAATGGCTCACTTTTTCTTCATAGGAGTGTGTTCAATTTTCTTCTCGCATGAAGTGTTGCTGGATTTTAAAGAAAAGAAAAAAAAATTTGGGTGTGTAGGTAAAAAAGTGACTTACAAAGGGCAATTAGATGCCCATCACAGTCAGAAATCTGACCAGGATATTAATTTGGGTGGCTTTCGGTTGATACAAGTTTATATTTTCAAGTAGCTCTCTCAGCATGTAGTTTCAAAGATTTTTATTTTGTTTTAGGAAACTCCTTGATTTATAAATTTTAGTGTTCTGTCCACTTTTGATTTCTTCTTCAGGGACTCCTATTGTCTGTGTGTTGAAATTTATTCGTCTATTTTCAATATTGTCAATTTTTCTTGAATCATTTTGAAGCCTTCCTTTCTTTCTTTTAAATATTTTTTAGGCCAGATGCGGTGGCTCAAGCCTGTAATCCCAGTACTTTGGGAGGCCGAGGTGGGAGGATTGTCCGAGCCCACGGGTTCGAGAACAGCCGGGGCAATTTGGCAAGACCTCATCTCCACAATAAATCAAAAAATAAGTTGGGCATGGTAGCGTGCACCTGTATTTCCGGTTACTTGGAAGGCTGAGGCAGAAGGATTGCCGGAGCCCAGCAGGTCGATGCTGGGGTGGCTGTGAGTATGCTACTGCACTCTAGCCTGGGCGACGGAGTGAGACTCCAACTTCTAACTCATTATATATATATATATATTTAAACTTCAGTTTCAGATTTACAGAAAAATTGCAAAGATAAAGACAGTTCCTATAAGTTCCACACCATTTCTCCTATTGTTAACATCTTTCATTAGAATAGTAACCTTGTCACAAATAGTAACTAATATTAATTTTATTAACTAAAGTCTATTATTTATTCAGATTTCCTTGAACTGTTCTAGGACCCACCAAGGATACCACCTTGCATTTTGGTCATTGTATTTTGTCTCTTTAAGTCTCCTCCTGGGTGTGACAATTTCTCAGTCTTCCCTTCTTCACCATGACCTTGCCGGTTTTACTGGTCATGGGGCCCTCTCATGTCTAACATATTTCTCATGATTAGATTGGAGTTATGTTTTTGGGAGGAAGTGTTATTTTCCCTATATCATACCAAATCCAAAGTACCTATCATCCACATGACTATTATTGTCATGT
This sequence comes from Tarsius wallacei, assembly GCA_963574415.1. Classification (NCBI taxonomy): domain Eukaryota; kingdom Metazoa; phylum Chordata; class Mammalia; order Primates; family Tarsiidae; genus Tarsius; species Tarsius wallacei. Next base: position 3,437 of record CAUYQG010059060.1, on the reverse strand, counting down.
CATTAGGCTGAGGCCTAATGTGTGTTCTTATTTTAATAAAAATAACACATTTTTTAGCTACTCACATATTTGATATTAGTGAATATTTAAGTGTTAGATATTGTGATAAGCACTTTAGATGTATCATCCTTTATTCCTCTCAACAACCCTATGAAGAATAGATACTAACATTATTCCGATTTTACAGATAAATAGAAAGGTAGAACTTCACACACACAGACACACACACACATACACACAAACTGTGGTAAAATAGATATAAAATGTACTGTTTTAACCTTTTTTTTTCTTCACCACCTAGGCTAGAGTGCAGTGGCATGCTCACAGCCACTACAGCCTTGACCTACTGGGCTCAGGCGATCCTTCCACCTCAGTCTTCCAAGTAGCTGGAAATACAGGTGCATGCTATCAAGCCTGGCTTATTTTTTTATTTATTGTAGGGACGAGGGCTCACCAAGTTGCCTAGGCTGATCTTGAACCCCTGAGCTTAGGCAATCCTCTCGTCTTGGCCTCCCAAAGTGCTGCGATTATAGGCTTGAGCCACCACGCCCAGCCAGTTTTAACCATTTTTTAACTGCAGATTTCATTCATTCATTGTTCTGCAACCATCCTCACTGTCCATCTCCAGAACTTTTTCATCATCCCAATTTAAGACATTTTTTTATCCTTTTTGAGCAACCCAGAGTCTCCATCTTTCAGAGATTCAAATGGTTCTAAGTGAACAGGCCCATCTTGACTACTCCTGTGGACAAAATGTAACAAGCTTTCTTTGGGTGGGGAATAGTTTATGTTGATGCTTCTGATTTATCTTTATATTTATTGTTTCCTTGTTATTTCTCTAAAACGAGAGAACATTTTGCACTCTGACCTCGCATGTGGCACCAGTGTTGCTGTCTGAGTGATCTATCCCATGCAGGACTGTCTGCTGTCACCTTGGCATTGCCACCACTCCCTTCTAAGGCTAGAACAACATTTCCTAGAATCTTCCTCCTTCCTTAATTTCAGTTTAGGAGTGGAAACAACAGAAACACTCACCAAGTTTTGAGTGTGGAAGTGAAACTGAGGCCATATTTCTCCAGGGGCCGTGGTCGGATGTATGGACACAGAAGAGATTCTCAGCAGCCGTTTCGCAAACTCAGAGTGAGAACTGCCAGTATGTGGGAGCTTCTCAGAGACCCAGCAGTGACACAGCAGGAAGGCCTTTGAGATTTACTGTGCAGATGCTTTAGGCTGGGCTTTTCACTGCCAACCTCCCACAAAATTACTCGGCAGCATCATTAGCCTGGTGTGAGGCCCACCCTCACACTACCCTTGTGTGAGGGTAGTTTATATCACAAAGGCCTCAGGCACTGCAGACAGAATCCATACACAGAGAGAGCACTGAGGATCATCAGTGTCTGTGATTGCCTAAATCTCTTACTCTTCATTTGACTGCTTAAAGTTATTCATGTTGAACTCCAATCGGATAGATTTTTAATAAACACAGATATTCATTACCTTGGTGTTTCATCATTCAAACTGATAAGAGTATCAGAAACAAGCAAATTATTGTGAAGAATTATTCAGGTGCTTTAGGAATATCCAAAATTTCAGTGGAATAATTTCTTCCGATTCAGACAATTTTATTAATATTGTCTTGGTTCTCCAAGAATCACTTCATAGAAGACAGCTGCATGCTTAGATTATAATACACGTCCATTGCAATATTATGGCTACCTGACATCTGTTGACCACTGCCCACCCCAATCCTAACTGGAGTAGTGCTATCCTTGACGTTTTTGTTATTAGAGAAAGTTCAGGCCAGTCATAGAAAATTCAGCACAAAAATCTGAATCCTTACGTGGACAAAATGTGCTCTATCTCTTCTTCCAAGTTTGCATTCTGTGAATATTGCCCGAGTACCACACAGGTGAGATATACAGACACTTTCTCTTGTGCTACTTGGTATACTGGGAGAAAAAAGTTAATGAGTGATTCCTCTATATCCAAACACACTGACCAGGCATTCAGCTCCCGACTCGGTTCTCAGCAGAAAAGCACTGTGGGTTTATTTTTACTAGAGGTTGTGCGGGGTGGCTTGACTCCATTTTAAGTCCCAGTTGAAATACTTATTTTTCCAGACCTCCCTGCATCTAAGTGCATACACGTGGCCACATTCTGGCAAGTGAGGCAGAAGCGGAAGGCCAGCTTCATGGGAGCCTGCTCAATGGAAGCTGACTCAGCCACGAGGGGCGCTCCACTCCTGGAATATGAGTGTGATAACTTGGGCTCCAGCAGCTATCTTGGGCCTTGGAGCAATAATAAGGTCCACGTAACAGTAGAGTAGAAAAACACATAGAGCACAAGTCCCTGAGTTGCCCCATCAGTCTTGACATGCATGTATCTGAATTTCTATCTTGTGCCGGCCATTCTTTTTTTCCAATCACTTTAGTAGTAGCCAAAACAGTTCCTAAATGATACACGGTGTGATTCCACGTTATTCCCATGTTTCAGATTAATTAACCTCACAGGGGCTGTTGCTGTACAATGGGGCAGTCCCAACTCAGTCTACTGTCCACATGCTAGAGTCCACCAATGGCCACTAGTTGCCTGGGGTGAGAAGCCTCAGTCCTCTGCTTGGGGACTCATTATTTGGGGTCCTCACTTGGCAGCAAAGAGTGCGGGGCCCCTACCAGTGCACGCTGCCTCACCTGAGTTCCTGCTGTCGTGTCTCTGATGGTCTCTTTCAGTCCACAAGTCAGGCCTACACAGGCATCATGAGACTAGACATAGTGTGTGGCATGGGTAGGAACTTGGGGATGGTGACCACCCATGCCCAGTGAGCCTCCCCGTCGTGAGGTCTCTCCTTGAACCGTCTCTTCTTTCCCAAGCTCTAAGCAGTGAGCTGGTGCTCTAGCCCACTTTCTCAAGTGCCTTGGCTTGTGCTCTTCCCAAGATTCTTGTTTTTCTGATTTTGAGGCAGGTGTAGCTAGCATAGCACATAGTTCAGATGTAGTTAGGCAGGTTTTCTTTTTTTTTTTTTGAGTTGGAGTCTCACTCTGTCGCCCAGACTGGAGTGCAGGGGCCGCTCCCAGCCACCGCAGCCTCAACCTGCTGGGCTCTGGCGATCCTTTCGCCTCAGCCTCCCGAGTAGCCGGAACTACAGGCGCGCGCTACCACGCCCGGCTGATTTTTTGATTTATTGTAGAGATGAGGTCTCACCAAGTTGCCCAGACGGGTCTCGAACCCGCGGGCTCAGGCAATCCACTCACCTCAGCCTCCCAAGGCACGGGATTACAGGCTGAGCCATCAAGCCCGGCTGCTAAGGGAGTTTTTAATTGTGTTTTAATTATTCCTAGTTTTCTAAAAGCGCTTTTTATGAATCAGTGCTAGATTCTATTATGAGATTTTTCTGCAACTATAGATTCAACTTCATAATATATAAAAGCATATTTATG
>CAUYQG010059055.1:0-29872 GCA_963574415.1 Tarsius wallacei | reverse complement strand
CTACTTGGAAGGCTGAAGCGGAAGGATCGCCGGAGCCCGGCAGGTCGACACTGGGGTGGCTGTTATCATCCCACTGCACTCCAGCCTGGGAGACAGATTGAGAATCCAACTAAAAAAAAAAAAAAAAATAGAGTGCTGAAAAAAATATTACCAGTTTAACTAAAGAATGAAAGCACAGTCAGGAAAAGGTATAGATGAGACCAGTAATGCTACATGGATGCATGAAGGAAGAGAGACATGGACTGATGATGGGTGGCAGAGTGGCTCTCAAGGTAAAGCAAGAGAGTACTAGCTAGCAAACTTCCAGGAGTTAAGAAATCCATGGACGAAAGAGGTTGGAAGTACAGATGTTAGGAAACAATAAAAGTGTACTTTGCTGTTTGGATAAGTACTGCCTCAGCCAGAGTGAGCCATAAATTGCAGAATCCATAACAGGAAGGAACAAAAGGAATCCACTTTTCCAAGTAGATTAGTCATTCATTCACCTATTTATTAACTATATATGTGTACTCAGTGAGTATATGAGGATGAACAAATCACATCCTGTCTTCAAAAAGCAAACAATCGCACAACCATGATGACATAAGAAGAGAGCTTTGAAGTTTCAGTGAGGTGACCCAACTCAGCCTTGGAGGTGTTGAAGGCTTCACAGAGGAGACAAGTCAACTATCTGTTCTACCACTGACTCCCTGTATCTAGACTGGTTTCTAGTAAATAAATAATCATTGAATGAAAGCAAATGAATGAAGGATGCAGACACAGTTTGATTATAAATTGTGGTTTTGAATAAAATGTTTCAAATTCCAGAATAGTTTCTGGCTGATATTTTTATATCTACTGGCTAGTTTCCCTCCTTGCCAATAATTTGTGGTCAGCAAATAAAAATCAATGTTAATATTAGCCTACATTGAATACAATTAGAAAGGAAAATTTACAAGAAATACAAATGCTATGACTTCCAAAATCAAATATTTTTCTTAGATTCTTACAGTGTTCTCAATCAAGGGCAGTTTTGCCCTCCAAGGGATATTCAGCAATGTCTGAAAACATCTTTTTTTTTTTTTTTTTGAGTCAAAGTCTCACTGTGTTACTTAGGCTGGAGGGCAGTGGCACACTCAAGGCTCCTTGCAGTCCTAACCTCCTGGACTCAGGCGATCCTTCCACCTCAGCCTCCCGAGTAACCGGGACTACAGGCGCACATTACCATGCCCAGGTAATTTGATTTTATTTTTGTAGAGACCAGGTCTCGCTATGTTGCCCAGGCTGGTCTCAAACTCCTGGTCTCAAGTCATCCTCTTGCTCAGCCTCCTAAAGTATTGGGATTATAGGCAAGAGCCACCGTCCCTGGCCTTGAAAACATTTTTGACAGTCAGAACAAGAGAAACACTGTGGCATCTAGTAGGTAGAGACCAGAAATGCTTTAAACATACTACAATACCCAGGACAGCTCCTGCAATGACAACAAAAAATCTCAAAGTGTCAATAGGTTGAGGAATCCTGGATTTTCAGAATCAAGGTCTCTGCTTATTTGGCACAGGTCATCAAAGATAGTTTTATCTTTGAACTCTTAAAATTCTTCTGGCTCTCAAAGTTCATGTTTAATTACAATGAATGAATGTATTTGGCTCCTTAATAGAAAAAAATAACAGTAGGAAGCATGAAGGAGATAATGGAGTTTGGCTCTGGGACAGAGGACATATGAAAGGTTAGCCATTTGCCTGCTGCTAAAATGAGAGGAAATATTAGAGCCAACTTTTCTCTTGTTTTCTTTCCAGAATGGAGCCTGGGAAAAATTAACAAGCAGAAAAAATGGTTGTCTCTGGCGTTTCTCCTAACTTATCCCTCATTAAGTGTGCTCGTTTTCATCTACTTCTTCATGCCTTCTCCCCATGTGTTGCCAGCTCATCTATACAGAGACCATTATTTATATTGCCTCTCCCACCTTTGTCTCCTACTCTTTCAAAACTTTTCTTAGGGTCCAGTTCTTAACTACTTGAGACCCACATCAGTGGCAACAGCTGATGATGGCTTTGATGTTACTACTTGACAACTGTATTATGACAAATCATAATGCTTAACCCAAAATAATTGATCAATGGTGGTGAGATTTCAAGCAGTTATTTATGAGAGCTCTTCAAAGCATGACTTTAACTTTGTTTTTGTTCTTTAGAATTGAAGTTGTATGGAAATGTTAACTCCATAAACCTAAGATGCTTTAACCAAAGTTAGTCTTCATCCTTGGCAACAGTACTGGCTATGGTTAACCACCAGTAATGGTTAAAATACTAAAATATTTCCATGCTGATAGATACAAGGCTGCTGCCCTAAGCTTCCTGAATGCCCACAATTATCCCTGGTGACCTAACCCCACAGTAGGTGCTTCTCCATCTCCCCACAATCCAGCATCTACAGGGTAAATACTTGTCCCTATTAGTACCTTCCAGCTCCAGCAGTCATCTCTTGCCCTGATTGTCAAATTGTTTGCCTATTTCCAGCTACAACTATTGTCACATTGTTCTTATTGTCATTATTGTTGGTGGAAGTGGAGATTATCTTCTTAGATTCTAGAAAGTAATAGTAGGTGGAAGTTTCTTTTCTTTGATATTTGGGTATCTTGTTTGAAAGTTTTCAAGGGGAATAGAAAAACTCAGATATGAACCAAAATTTGACAGTCCACAATAATCCTTCTTAAAGGTATATGTTTTAAATAATGAAATATACACACACATCTTTGTTCAGGAAAATGAATGATAGTAAAACACTCATTGCAAAAATATGACTACACTGTTTGTGTCCCTTTTAAATGTGAAATATATACAGGGTTATAAATAGCAGTGTAAGTTAAGCACAATTTTCTGACTCATAGGAATAAGAACTATAACATAATGATTTCACATGAAGAAAAAATAGGAAATGAGGAAATGAGGAGCATGAAACAAGTGGTTTAATTATAAGAGTACTAAAAGCATATAATCAGAGATTATAATATAGAAGCATGATAAAGAGGGAATGACATCATTCAACTTGCAAGCCATAAAATTCATTAAAAGATATGCCTTCAATTTCAAGCTTCTAAAGATACTTTTATACTGATTTCATTTTTATAAGAAAAAAATTCAGTCATTACAAAAAGTAAAAAGACAAGTGTAAAAAGTAATTCCAAGTCTTACCACTTAGAACAATCATTATTAACATTTGGTGAGCCTCATTCTAGATGCTAGTCAATTAGTATGTATACAGACATAAGGATAGATGTATGGATGGATGGATGGAGGGAAGTTTAGATAAGATAGATGGAAAAAATGAAGTGATGTTACATGATATTTTATTAAAATTTTTTAAGTTGTTTTCTTTAAATTTTTACAAAGGAAAAGAATTTTTGAAGCTAAAAGATTCTGCTAAACTTTATACAAAGTTCAAATGAGTAATATTCATTTTCAGGATTTCTACTACTAATAAAAAACAGTTTATGCAAAATATTAGGAGATTGCAAGGTTTTTAAAAATATGTGTTTCCCTTTGCTTGCCTCTCATTTCTTTCCTATCATGAAATATTTTGACATTAATATACTTTACTTCATTATAGCTCCGTTTCCCACTTCCTGACCTTTGTTAGTTGTAACTTTTTCTAAAATAACCTTCCCAGTTGTCTAAAGTTCTACATTTAAATGGGACCAAATCCAACTATCAGGCTTTTCATTGAATCCATACACAATTATTCTGTTGTTTTAAGACTGACTGAATAATTGTACATCATCTATTGACTTTAATGGACTGTGAAGATTTAGCCCAATTATGTCACTTCTACCATGTATGCTTCCCTTCCCATATCCTCTCATTGTGATTATATCATCTTTTTTGTAATCAATGGTCAGTGCTCACCTTAATGGGACTATATAAATAATTTTCAAAACTGAGCCTTTACTACATTTCTTTCCTGTTCATTTTTTTCTCAAGCTAGTAATTGCCTTGCTTTTCTGTTAATTTTTCCTGAATCCAGCATTATTTTCCACATGTCAAGTAATGGGTTAAGTCCATTTTTTCCGCTCAGAGTCATTGCTGCTGGAGCCCTCTGTTAATCTGAGCCAATCACCTCGGCTACTCTCTAAGTCTGCAACACTCTTGTCACCTTTGGAATTTTCTGTGGATTTGATCCTGAGGCTCCTCCTTTTTGGTGGCCTTGTTTCCCAATCTCACGTCTTCTTGTTTACCTGGAGTATATTTTGAGTAAAGGAGCTTGGGAGGTAAATTTTTGAGATTCTGTGTGTCTGAAAATGTTTCTATTCCATCCTCACACCTTAAAGATAGTTTGGCTGGGCATCAGTTAGAAATTTATTTCTGAAATTTGTTTTTTAATTTTTATTTTTAAAATGTGGGTACAATTCAGGGTTAAGTATACAAATGGTCATTGTACAGGTGAGGTTTGGGCCTCATTTTGGTCCCTACATCACCTGGTTTGAGATCAGGTACCCTTACTGATGAAGTATACCCCCTCCCCACTCCCTCACCCCACCCCCACCACTCTCTCCCCTGGCAGTCTCATTTTCTCATTGTCTCTGAGGTTCCACCATGTGGCTGCTACAATACCGGATGCCAATTTGATTCCCCGGGCTTTATATGTAAATTTTTCCTACCTCTCTTAAATCTCGTTGCTCTGATGTGTCAGATTCTGAATTGGTGCAGGTATTTTTTTTATTCTTTTGCTGGGTACACATTGGGCCATTTCAGTTTGAATAACCTGCATGTGGAAATCTCCCAGAAGGTTTTTTTGAGGGTTTTTTTGTTTTTAATTTCAGCAATCATACTTTCAATATCCAAAGAGCTCTTTCTTGCTTTTCTATTGTTCCTTTTTTTAATTTTAATTTTTTTTTTTTTGTAATCATCTGGTCTGGTTTTATGAATTCAATCTCTTTTTTTAGCTCTCTGAAATTTCATCATTTATAGCTTTGCAGTTTCTTATGTTTTCTTCAATGTCACACTTTTCTCTATGTCACTTTTTCTTGTCTCACTTTTCTCTGTCATTTTTCTTGTTTGCCTAGGTTTCAGTATTCCAACTTTAAGTCTGTCCTCAAATATCCTGTGATCCCTTGTGTGTCAGGCACTTTGAAACTATGTTGGAAGTTCTGCGCTTATGCTTTGGTTTAGCTGCTGGCAATCTTCACGATGGAATGACCTAGTTGACACAAGTCCTCTTTGAACAGTCAGCTTCTTTAGATCAGTGATTCTCAAATCTGAGTTTATAATTTAAACCTGAGTGTTTCAGAATTACTTGGAGGGCTTCTTAAAGCAAAAGTTTCTAGGTCCCGTCCTTATTTTTTTGAGTCAGTAGGCAGATCCTGAGAATTTTCTTTGTAATAAATGCCCAGGTGATGCTGGTTTTGCTGGACCTGGAGTCATAATTCAATCCAATTTCCTGCCTAATAAGAATGCATCTGTTTCTGGGAGTAAAGAAAACAAATCAGACTGGGGAACTCACTCTTCAGCACAGTGTTCTCTCCAAGACCTTCCTTTTTAGAAAGATTCCCATTTCAGACCTCCATTGTACCTACCTGCAAATTACAGTTCCTCTAGTAATTTCATCAGATTAGAATACTCGTCCTGCCTATGAGTCTAACTACTCCTTACAAAGATTTCAACCAGATCTGGTCCTGCCCAACCAACTTCATATTCTTACCTCCTGAGATAATGTGTCTCCGATGCCTGCATTTCTCTAAGGTTCTGCAGTTTGAATCCTTATGGGCATCCTTCTCTTCAGTCACTCAGTGTTCCTCTTCCCTATGCTTAGTTAGTACCACCCTCCCACTTGCTTTCCATTTCTCCTCTTTGTTAACATTTCAGCCATTGTTGTCTATTTCTATTCTCTTCATTTATGAAGCTTATACTTTTAAGGAAATATGTCATCTTATTCATTTATAAAATTTATACTTTTAAGGAAATATGTCATCTCGTTGGTACTCCATGGGGGAACAGACATAAATGCATATGCTCAATCTGCTCTGTATTATTAGAAGTCTCCCTTTTCTTTTTATCTTTTCCCTTCCCTTCTTGTGATTTCCTTAGGCTAGAGGAAAACAAAGCCACAGTCAATGGATGTAGCCAAAGGCATATGGTGTCTCTTTTATGGGAACAGTTCTCTCTTATCCCTTGATACATCCATATGCTCGGATTGTGCTCTTACCTTTAGGGACCAATATGACCTACTTAAGGTTTTGAAAAGAGTTACATGTCTGCTTTCTCAGCTCCTTCATTTGCTTTGATAGTATTTGGTTTACAGTTTATTATTTGGATTGTCCATATGTTCTTATTTCATTGAGGATAAATATTTTTACTGTAATTTTTATTTGCAGTTAATATTGGTACATTTCAAGGAATAAAACTGGAATAGAAAGTTATATCCCTCCATCTTTAGTTGAAGTTTCCTTTTCTAAGGATTTTAAATTTCCTGAGTTTTTATTGATATTAACTTGAGGTAAAAGGAAAAGTAAGGACTGTGAAATTCTTCAAACCCCTGAAAAATATTTTCTTCTAATATCTGTGCAATTTTTCTTTCTTTCTTTTTTGGTTCATTTTTTAAAAAAACTTTATGCCAGCAAAATCTACTCTGAATCATTTAGTTAACTACTTGGATATTTAGGTTTACTTATTATTGAATTTAAATGGGATTTTACTTTATATAGAAATACATCTATGACAGGTAGTAAGTATAAATTTTTTAAAAATTGGTGAGGATAAGCCAATACTGATATAATAAATAATTTTCTAGATTTTTCTGGTGTGATACCTGCTAGTGTTAGGTACTGAAAGATACTATCTGAACCAAACATGCAAAATTGGATCTCATCAAATGTTAGGTTCCCATTTTTGCTTCTTTTGCCATAAGCAGGTCACTAGTAGGAGTATTCAAAAGGAAAATGCAAGTGTATAAAAATAAAACACGCTCTTCCTGAAATCCTGAAGTTTAGGAGCTGAGTAGATAGATGCTCAATAACGATAGGTTTGTTTTTTTTATCTAACTTTCTCTAAATTTAATTTGTAGTTCTGACTCTGTTTTGTATTGTTTCCCTCAATATTCAGTGAAGTTCTGTGAAGCAAGAAGTCTTACCATTATCAAATGGAATTCAAACCATGAGAAATAAACAGTTCTTGGTTATTATATGATCATGAAATATATCAGAACCTGTGTTTTTACTAATAGGGACTTAGCAAGTTAATCAGTAATGGAGTCTAACAAAGAAATAAATCACTACATATTTAGAATGAAAACTAGGGAAATATGTAAAGAATATGCAACTTGTTATTTGGAGTGAATAAGTTGGGTGCTTTCATATAACATACATCATCATATATCATTTTCCTCTCACCCAGTTCCTTTTTTTTTATAGTGTTTTCCTTGACTAGGTCTTAGAGTCTAGTTTGTATTTATAGTGTTTTCCTTGACTAGGTCTTATAGTCTAGTTTGTATCTTCCTTGAGGTTTCCAAAACATCTTTTCTTGTCCACCTTCCTATCATCTCAAAATTTTCAAAAACGATACTATTTGAGGCAATATCCATACGACACTAAAGGGACTGTATGAAAAATGAATGATTCAGGGAGACATCTAGTTCATCAGTCCTCAGGGTGGCCAGCAGCTTATTTAAAAATACAGGCACATCTTGTTTTATTGTATTTTACTTTACTGCACTTCACCAATATTCTGGTTGCTACAAATTGAAGGTTTGTGGCAACCCTGCATCAAGCAAGTCTATCAGTGCTATTTTTCACCAGCACATGCTCACATCATGTTTCTGTGTCACATTTTGGTCACAATATTTTAAACTTTTTTCATTATTTTTGTATCTGATATGGTGATCTGTGATCAGTAATCTTCAATGCTACTATTGTAACTGTTTGAGGGGGCTCCATGAATTACGTCCATATAAGACGGCAAGCTTAAGAGATAAATGTTGTATGTGTTCTGACTGCTCCACTGATGGGCTCTTACCTTGTGTCTCTCCCTACCCTTGGGCCTACCAATCCTTAAGCACAGCAATATTGGAGTTAAGTCAATTAACAACCCTAAAATGGGTGAAGTGAAAACAAGCCTTATATATCTCTCACTTTAAATCAAAAACTAGAGATAGATAAGCTTAGTGAGGGAGGCAATGTCGAAAACTGAGATAGGCCAAAAGCTAGGCTTCTTGCACCAGATAGTTAGCCAAGTTATAAATGTGTAGAAAAAGTTCCCAAAGGAAATTAAAAGTGCTACTCCACTGAACTCACGAAACAGCCTAATTGCTAATATGGAGAAAAATTTTAGTGGTCTGAATAGAATATCAAATCAGCCATAATGTTCTCTTAAGCCAAAGATGAGACCAGAGCAAAGTCCTAAATCTTTTCAATTTTACAAAGACTGAGAGAGGTGAGGAAGCTGCAGAAGAAAAGTTTGAGGCTGGCAGAAGTTGGTTCATGAGGTTTAAAGAAAGAAGCCGTCTCCATGACATAAAAGTATAAGGTGAAGCTGCAAGTGCTCATGCAGAGGCTGAAGCAAGTTATCCAGAAGATCTAGCTAAGACCATGACAAAGATGGCTATGCTAAACAACAAATTTTCAGTGTAGACAAAACAGTTTTCTACTGGAAGAAGATGCCATCAAGGACTTTCATAGCCAGAGATAATCAATGCCTGGCTTCAAAGCTTCAAAGGACAGGTGGACTCTCTTGTTAGGGTCTAATGCAGCTGGTGACTTTAAATTGAAGCCAATGCTCATTTCCCATTCCAAAACTCCTAGAGCCCTTAAGACATTTGCTAAATCTAATGTGCCTGTGCCCTGTGCTCTGTGCTCTATAAATGGAACGGCAGAGCCTGGATGACAGCACATATGTCTGCAGCATGGTTTAGAGAATAATTTAAGCCTGCTGTGGAGAACTACTACTCAGAAGGAAAAAAAAGATTACTTTCAAAATATTATTGCTCATTGACAATGTGCCCAGTCACCCAAGAGCTCTGATGGAGATTTACAAGATGATTATTATTTTCAAGTCTGATAACAACATTCATTCTGCAGCACATGGTTCAAGGAGACATTTTGACCTTCAAGTTTTATTATTTAAGAAATAAATTTTGTAATGTTATAGCTGCCATAGTGATTCCTCTGATGGATCTGGACCAAGTAAATTGAAAACCTTCTAGAACGGATTCATCATTCTAGATGCCATTAAGAACATCCGTGATTCATGAAAGCAGATCACAATATCATCATGAACAGAATTTAGACAAATTGATTCCAACCCTCATGGATGACTTTGAGGAATTCAAGACTACACTGGAAGAAGTTGAAGGGAGGAAATAGCAGGAGAACTAGAATTAGAAGTGGAGCCTAGCTGGGCTCGGTGGCTCAGCCTGTAATCCCACGCCTTGGGAGGCTGAGGTGAGTGGATTGCCTGAACCCGTGGGTTAGAGACCCGCCTGGGCAACTTGGCGAGACCTCATCTCTACAATAAATCAAAAAATCAGCCGGGCGTGGTAGCGCGTGCCTGTAGTTCCAGCTACTTGGAAGGCTGAGGTGGAAGGATCGCCGGAGCCCAGCAAGTCGAGGCTGCGGTGGCCGGAAGCGGCCACTGCACTCCAGTCTGGGGGTGACAGAGTGAGATGCCAACTCAAAAAAAAAAAAAAAAAGAAAAGAAACTGCCAAACTGTTTTTTGAAGTGATTATAACATTTTATGTTCCCACTAGCATGTATGACAGTTCCAGTTGCTTCACATTCTACCACCACTTAATATTTCTAATATTTATAATTTTAGTCATGCTAGTAAATGTAAAGAAGTATCTCATTTTAGTTTCAATTGGCATTTTCCTGGTTAATGAAGAGCATCTTTTCACAGGTTTGTTGGCAATTTATATATCCTAATTTGAGAAATGTCCAAATCTGTTGGCATTTCTTAAACATTAGGATGTTTTCTTATTGAGTTATAAGAGTTTTTTACATATTCTAGATACAAATATTTGTCAGATATATATCGTATAAATATTTTCACCATGTTTGGCTGGTAGAGCAAAATGTTTTATTTTGATGAAGTTTAATTCAAAGTTTTCCTTTACGATTAGTATATTTTCTGTTTTAAAAAAATCTTTGGCTTATCCCCAAGGTCATGGAGATTTTCTCCAATGCTTTTAGTGTTATAATTCATTTCTGCTTTTGTCTTCTTACCTATACTCTAATCTTTATCTTTTTTTTTTTTTTTAGTTGTTCTAGGACTAAAAATTTGTATCCTTAACTCTTCAGATATATTTAGGGTCAATATTATAGTTCTTTCCACTTTCCACTTTATACTTCCTATTTTATATTTTACAAATGTAACAACCCTATAATTATAACAGTCAAATTCCATTTACCCCTTATCCCTTGCTTTGTGCCGTTGTCATATCTATGTTTTTATAAGTTATAAACTCTAGCATACCATTGTTTGCTGTGTTTCATGAATTGTTTCTGCTTAAGCAATAAGTTGTCTTTTAAGTAAAATACAAACAAAAAGAAAACATAAACTTACATATTTATTTACTGCTTTTCTGTGTTCTTTATTCTTTTCTGTAGTTTCAAGTTTCCATCTGATAACAATTTCTTCAGCCTACCAGACATTAGCAGGTTGTGATGTGGAACCAGTAATATGGGAATCAGTGATGAATTCCCGTAGCCTTTGTTTATCGAAAAAGTATCCATTTCTTTTTTTTCTTTTCATTTTTGATTTTAAAAGTTTTTTTTTTTCTTTTTGGATTGAAGGTTTTTTTTATTTTAGCACTTTCAAGATGTGGTTCTACTATCATCTGGCTTCTTCTGTTTTTTTCATAAATCAGAGTCATTGTGACTCTAAAATGTGTCTTTTTTATTTTTATTTTTTTGGCTGGTTTCACGTTTTTGCTTATATATTTGGTTTTCAGAAGCTTGGTTGAGATGTACATTAGAGATAGTTCTTTTTACATTTATCCTGCTTGACATTTATTGAGCTTGGATTTGTAAGCTGGTGTTTTTCGTCAAATTTGGGATATCGTTCAGATACTATTTTTTTCTGTCCCTATTACCTTCTTTTTTCTCTCTAGAATTCCAGTTATGTGTATTTTAGTCATTTTTATATAGTCATCACAGATTTGTCAGGCTCCATTTCTCTCTGTTCAGTGTTTTCTCTCTCTTGTCTTCAGGTTTCTTAATTTATATTCATCTGTCTTCAGGTTCACCAACTCTTCTGCCCCTTCCAATATCTTGTTATACTCATCTAGTGAAATTTTTATTTCACTATTTTTCTTCTTCAATTCTTCAATTTCTATTTTGTTCTTTCTTTCCTTTTCTTTTTCTTTTTTTTGAGTAGGAATCTCACTGTGTCATCCAGACTGGAGTACAGTGGCCGCTCCCGGCCACCGCAGCCTCGACCTGCTGGGCTCCAGTGATCCTTCCGCCTCAGCCTTCCAAGTAGCTGGAACTACAGGCGCGCGCTACCATGCCCAGCTAATTTTTGATTTATTGTAGAGAGGAGGTCTCGCCAAGTTGCCCAGGCGGGTCTCGAACCTGCAGACTCAGGCAATCCACTCACCTCAGCCTCCCAAGGCGCGGGATTACAGGCTGAGCCACCGATCCTGGCTCCGCCTCAGCCTTCTAAGTAGCTGGAACCACCAGTACACACCACCATGCCCAGCTAATTTTTTGATTTACTGTAGAGAGGAAGTCTCATCAAGTTGCCCAGGCTGGTCTCCAACCCCTGGACTCAGGCAATCCTCTCGCCTCTGCCTTCCAAAGTGCTGAAATTACAGGTATGAGCCACCACACCCAGCTATTTTGTTCTTTCTTAAAAGTTCCATTTCTCTGCTGCCATGTCCTGTTTGTTTACTCATTAAGACCATATTTTCCTTTAATTCTTTGAACATCTTTCTCATTAATATTTTGGACATATTTATAATAGCTGCTTTAAAGTCTTTGCCAGCTAATTTCAACATCTGGACTGTCTCACATTTGATTTCTGTGGAATATGGATTGCATTTTTCTGTTTATTTGTGTCTAATGATTTTTGTTTAAAGTCATTGGACATTGTGGATAATTTGTTATAGAGATTCTGGATCTCTTTATCTTCCTTTGGAGAGTTGTTTTTGGTCTTTTTTAAACAGGTAGTTAAATTACTGCCTGATCATCTCAAACTTGTGTAAGCTGGGGTTTTAACCATTATTAATGAAGATACATAGAAACCCAGGATGTTTCCCAAGACTCAGTAACTTGGCAGTAGTCAACGTTCATGCTCTCTGCAAATTTTGTTTTAGGCTAGGTTTTAGGCTCTATTAATGCAGATTTAAGTATCCCTTCATGATGTGACCCTTATTTCTAATGTGTGGCCTTTCTGGAGTCTCAGCTGGATGTTGAGTGTTAACAGTGTTAAAAATCTCTTCTCTTGCAGTGTTGGAACTTCAGCTTCCCTATTCCCAGGCACTGCTCTTCCCCCAGCACTGCTGGGCCTCTAATATCTCTGTTCCACTCTCAACCCTATAGCAGCTGCAATTTGATAAGCCTCTGGTGATCTTGGCTGGCGTAGGTACAGTCCAGCCATCACCCACATAGTCATTGAGGACTTTGACCTACATTTTGTGCCATTTCTTTGCACAGCTTCTTCTTGTCCAATTCCTTACTCAGAGATTTCAACCACTTTGGCTGCCTCAAATTCTACTCTCTGCCTCCTTAGCTTAGCAGGACCACTATAATTTGCTTGGGATTCAGCTTTTTGTGTCATGGTTGGGAAATTATCCCCAAAGCAGAGAACTAGGTCATTACAGGCTCATTTTATGAATTTCTTTTCTTTCAGAGACCACAGTCTTATACTGCCTGTTCTTCAGTACCTAAAAACAGTTGCTTCATATACTTTAGAGCTATTTTTGGTGGGAGGACTATTCCAGTGTCAGTTACTCTGTCATGTTCAAAAACAGAAGGTGGCTAGGCGCAGTGGCTCACACCTATAATCCCAGCACTTTGGGAGGCTGAGGTGAGAGGATTGCCTGAGCCCGTGGGTTCAAAACAAGCCTGGCCAACTTGGTGAGACCTCATCTCTACAATAAATCAAGAAAAATTAACCAGGCATGGTGGCATATGCCTGTAGTTCCAGCTACTTGGAAGGCTGAGGCAGAAGGATCGCCTGAGCCCAGCAGGTCAAGGCTCGGTGGCCGTGAGTGTGCCATTGCCCTCCAGTCTGGGCGACAGAGTGAGACCCTGATTCAAAAAAAAAAAAATGTGGCCTGTCTACTTTATAATTATAAAAGTAATCCATACCTTCTGCAATAATATTTGTTTTTGTTTTTGTTTTTGTTTTTGAGTTGGAGTCTCGCTCCGTCACCCAGACTGGAGTGCAGTGGCCGCTTCCGGCCACCGCAGCCTCGACCTGCTGGGCTCCGGCGATCCTTCCGCCTCAGCCTTCCGAGTAGCCGGAACTACAGGCGCGTGCTACCACGCCCGGCTAATTTTTTTTTATTTATTGTAGAGATGAGGTCTCGCCTGCCCAGGCGGGTCTCAAACCCGCGGGCTCAGGCAATCCACTCACCTCAGCCTCCCAAGGCGCGGGATTACAGGCTGAGCCACCGAGCCCAGCTGCAATAATATTTTTTAAATATAGAACTCTAGAAAATAAGAGCACAAGTCCCTCCCTTCTAAAGGTGATTGTTATAAGCAGTTTGATAACCATCCTTCCAGACATGCACAGAGTATTAGTTTTTCTAATAAAATTAAAATATGTACCATGTCCATGCTACCTTTTTTTTTGCTTAATATTGCTTAGAACTCTTTCTAAATCAGTACATACAAATCTATACTATTCTTTTTAAATTTGCATTATATTCCATTTTATGATATAATTGATTTATCCTTCTATTATTTTTTTGAATTGGAGTCTCACTCTGTCACCCAGGCTGGAGCACAGTGGCACACTCATGGCCACCGCAGCCTCTACCTGCTGGGCTCAGGTGATCCTTCCACCTCAGCCTTCCAAAGAGCTGGAACTACAGGCACACGCCACCATGCCTGGCTAATTTTTTTTATTTATTGTAGAGATTAGGTCTCACCAAGTTGCCAGGCTGGTCTTGAACCCGTGGGTTCAGGCAATCTGCTCACCTTGGCTTTCCAAAGTGCTGGGATTATAGGCATGAGCCATCGTGCCCAGCCTATTACTCTATTAATTGATACTTAGTTGTGTCTGATTTTTGTTATTACAAATGGTGCTGCAACGAACTTCCCTTTACTTACATCTCTGTGTATGTGTGGGACTGTTTCTGTAGGACAGAGTCCTACAAGTGAAATTTCTTTGACAAAGGATATGCATGTTTAGTATTTTGACAAATGCTGCCAAATTGTCCTCCAGCCCGATCATACCAATTTACACTCTCAATAACAGCATTTGAATGTTATTTCCTCATACTCTCATCAATACTGTGTATTATTATCAATATTTTATATTTCTGCTACCCTGGGTTAAAAAAAAAAGTATCTCATTTTAACTGGCATTTGTTTACTAGTATGATAAAGGATCTTTCTGTATATTTATTATCTGGTTATAGTTCTTTCTCTCATACTTGCATATGTATGGCCCATTTTCATATTATTATTCTTATTGTTATGTAGGGGTTCCTTATACAATGTAAATAGTTTTATATATTACAAATATAGTCTCCTGGTTTATAGCTTGTTTTTATAACCTTGTTAATATTTTTTGCAATGTACAACTTAAAAATTTTTATAGAGTCAAATTTGCCTCTTTTCCTTTGTGGCCTCTAGGTTTTCTTGTCATGGTTCCTTCATGATTCCTCTGTACAACGCTTATTATTGTTCTTACTGATTGTTTAACTTGATGTCTCTGAAAGAAGGTGTTGTGATTAACAAGATACACCATGATTTACCTAGGCCTCTATTGGAATTTTGACTATAAAGTAGGGACTGCCACTTTTAACTGCTCCAAATATTCCAGAATTGCCATCATTTAGGAAGGCATTTGAAGTTTTGATGTTTTTGTGGACAATTTTTTGTGATATCTTTATTGTTGGTAACAGGAAAAATGAATCTTTAGCTGCCTAAGAATTAATTCAGATGTTTTCTTTTTTTTAAATTTTGAGTCGGAATCTCATGTGTTGCCTAGGCTAGAGTGCAGTGGCACGCTCATGGCCACCACAGCCTCGACCTACTACGGCTCAGGTGATCCTTCCACTTCAGCCTTCCAAGTAGCTAGAACTACAGGCGTGTGCCACCACGCCCAGCTAATTTTTTGATTTATTGTAGAGATGTCTAACCAAGTTGCCCAATCTGGTCTCAAATCCGTGTGCTCAGGCAGTCCTCTCACCTCAGTCTCCCATAGTGCAGGGATTAGAGGCCTGAACCACTGCACCTGGCCAAATGTTTTTTAACTACCAAGAATAAACTAAGAAATAACCAGATGAAATAGTGTAAAACCTTATTTGTAGTGAATGCTTACCTAGCAATACTTTTTTTTTGGTGGGGGGGGTGCTCATATACACATCCCTCTCTAAAGTGAAGAAGAAAAGAATGAGAAACTGTTCTAAATTCTAGAGTGTATTGGAAAACGTGGTTTGCATATGCGCAGCATAAAGCTTTGGAAGGTTGGAATTGCAAAATGAATGTAGGTTGAGCAATCACTTAACAAGGCATAGATGTTTGGGGGGTGTCCTTTGCTCTTGTGCAATTAGGGAACTCCGAAGCTGCCTGAATAGGGGATTTCCTTTTTATTTCTTATATGCTGCTTTTAAAATTTACTTTTTCTCTTCTTTTCAGTGTTCATTCCTTTTTATTATTCCCTTAAATTCTTACTTAGTTGTGGTTTCTTTTTTTTTTTTTTTTTTAAGGAATTAATCAAACATCCATGTATTCCCACCTCTGATTAGAAATGCACCTGGGCCAGGTTCTACTGGTGGTAGGAAGAGAGGTTGCTGATGGTTTAGGGTTTTCCATTTCAGCTTTTCCTCACAAGTATACAATACTCAGCTTGCTCTGAGTGTTTCAAATATGGGTTACAAATCAGGCAGCATTCCCTGTTTTCTTAGTACTAGAATTTTGCAGACTTAATAATGAGTGTTCTGAGGTTTTTGCCTGTTTTGCTTTTAATGGTGACCAACACCTCCTGATGAAAATCAGCTGCAGACTTTACTAGACAGTAAAGCCAAACTTTAAGCTGAAAGCATCAGAGCTAACCAGTTAGATTCAGAGCTAGACAGGATTTGTTTTGGCAAAAAGAAAGTCGTCCTTGTTTTCTCCCTTCTTCTCTTTAGGTTGCACAGACACACGTTGGATGGTACTTAGCATGTTTCTGTTTCTGATTCTCTTCCACTTACTTTTGTGCTTAGAGTATGGGGTACTGAAATCTGTTTACCCTCATCTTTGCTTTCTTCCAGAAGAACAAGAGAGGTGCTTGGGTCAGAGTGCCAGAAAAGCAGAAGTTAAGTATGTGGATTTCATAGTTGCATGTATGAGTGTTTGTGGGGCAGGGAACTTCTAATGGAAAACATTTGTGTTGCATTGAAAACAGAATGAGGCCTGGTTAGAGTCTGTCTGCTTTGTCTGTCATTCTGTTCCCTACCAGCACTAGTCATCATTCTCCTGGGAGTCTCAGGCGTATTGTGGTTTCTTCTGC
This sequence comes from Tarsius wallacei, assembly GCA_963574415.1. Classification (NCBI taxonomy): domain Eukaryota; kingdom Metazoa; phylum Chordata; class Mammalia; order Primates; family Tarsiidae; genus Tarsius; species Tarsius wallacei. The sequence goes on along the minus strand of CAUYQG010059055.1, from coordinate 13,237 downwards.
TCTTGCTAGCCCCTAATCTTGCCAGAGTTTTTGTGTCACGGGTGGCCCCATGCGTAGTCTGGAGTAAGACTGCAAGGGTGGTGACTAATGGCTTTGAAGAAGGTACCAAGCCCACATATGGGCTTTGAGACCCTTTCTAGGGTGAGCCTGAGGAGTGGGAAGTATCTCTAGCCCCGACAGTGGGAGAAGCTTGCTTAGACTCATACACACACTTTTTTTAGCCCCTACTTTTTCTGCTATCAAAGCATGAGCCAGAAGAATAGAGACAGGAGGGAAAAGCTTGCTGTTTGGGCTTGCCATTTCATTTGTAAATGCTTGTAAGGGACAGTGCACCTGGATGCCCAATCTTGCATCTGACAGTCAATCAGGTTGTGTGGCAGGATCCCCTTTGGGAAACACAGAAGAGAAAGTGCTAATTTCCCTGAGGATAGTGTCACTCCAAGATATGTGGGACCTGTAACTTGAGCTATTTCTTTTTTTTTCCCTCCAGCCTCCCTGAAATTCACATTTGTTCATCATTTAAAAAAAGAGAGAGAGAGAGAAGGAAAGAAAACAATAAAAGAGCAGCAACTCAGCTTAGAGTTTTCTGGGTCTCTAAGAAGGCACTTCACCAATGTGGTTTTCACATTTTCAGGTTTTTGGCTAGTGAATAAGATTGAGCAGAAATGCTCCTTCCCCTGATAACAATACATTCAAATGCAGGATCAGGAGCTTGTGGATTAAAACCAGACGGTGGATGATTAATACTTTTGCTTATAGAGGTAGACATGGCAGCTTCCTCCATTTAGATGAAAAAACCCTTTCTCTGAATTTGTATGTGTGCATATGCATACATGCTTATGCTCTTTGAAGGTGAGAGCTAAGAATTTCTAGCTTGGTTATAGTGTCCAAGTACCATTTCCTTCCTCTCTCAAAGCACCCAAGAAGTACTAGAAGGACTAAGTTGTGACGCAGAAGTGTGAAGAACAGGAGCTACAGTGGGAGTGGGAATATGTTCTCTTTTTCAAGCTGTTTCCATAGCTCTCCAGGTACTGCTGTAACACACATCTTTATTGATGTAACCTATGTGCTCTTTATGGTCAGGTGACCTCATTATGAGAGGTGTATTTTTTAATTCAAACTATTGCACCTTTGGAGTGCCCATCCAAAATCATCCATCTAGTATCATTTCATTATCAGGTAATCATGATATTCATAGAAACTTTATTATTACAGGGATTTTTTTTTTTTTAACCTCACCCACTGAAAACATGACAGAGATGTCTTAGAGTATATTTTTAATTAGAAATTGGGGACAGGTGTGGTGGTTTACACCTATGATCCCAGCACTTTGAGAGGCAGAGGTGAGAGGATTGCCTGAGCCCAGAGGTTCAAGACCAGCCTGGGCAACTTGGTGAGCCCTCATCTTTAAAACAAACAAATAAATAAGAAGTTGACGTGTTTGTTTATTACTAAAAATGTATTTCAGGGTTTATTTTTATTAGGTTCTGTGCATATTAACCCATTCAGGCCAGGAGGCCTCCAGTTGGTCTAGGCCTGTGATTTCCCCTATGATTTAAGCTTGCATACTACTTTTCTCTTTAGAGAAACAGAAACCTCTGCCCAAATGAAAGGAGAGGAGGAATACCAGGTTGAGACCTTGTGTCTTTTTATCTGAGTAAAGGAGGTTGCGTTGTCTCTGCAACAATGAAAAGTTTGAAGGACAAAGGGCGTGAAGTTTTTATTCCAACAGAAATCTGGGTCATTTTCATGTTGCCTCTAATTTCAGGGTTAAAGGGGCTCCATCTCAACTGTCACACTCTAGCTGTACACATCCCCAAGTATCCCCAGTCACAGAATGGAGTGTTGTTTTTCCAGTTCACCCCTTTCACACGGTGACATTCAGGGACCAAAATTGGTTGGTTTATATATATGATAAAACTCACTCTTTGTTATACAGTTTTGACAAACACATGCAGTCATGTACCATCACTACAGTTAAGATAGAACATTTTTGTGGGCATGGCAACTCATGCCTGTAATCCTAGTACTTTGGGAGACTAAGATAGGGGGATTGCTTGAGCCCAAGAGTTTTGAGACCAACCTGGGCAACATAGCAAGATCTCGTCTCTACAAAAAAAATTTAAAAATTAACTAGGCATGGTGGTGCAAGCCTTAGGCCTCGCTACTTGGGGGGGCTGAGGTGGGAGGATCATTTGAGCCCAGGAGGTTGAGGCTGTGGTGAGCCGTGGTCGTGCCAACACACTCCAACCTGGGTGACATAGTGAGACACCTACCTCCCCACTCTCCTCCCCCCCCAAATAATAAACATATAGAGCATTTCCATCACCCCCCCAAAAAAAAAATTTTCACTGTACAACCAGTTCCTCTCCCTACCCCCATCTCTGGCATCCTTTGATCTGTTTTCCATCTCTGTAACTTCACTTTTTTCAGAATGTCATATAAATAAAATCATACCCTATATAGAACTTTTTGAGTCTGGCTTCTTTCTTTTTTTTTTTTTGAGTTGGAGTCTCACTCTTGTCACCCAGACTGGAGTGCAATGGCAGCTCCCGGCCACCGCAGCCTCGACCTGCTGGGCTCCCGCAATCCTTCCACCTCAGCCTTCCAAGTAGCTGGAACTATAGGCACGCCCTACCACGCCTGGCTAATTTTTTGATTTATTGTAGAGATAAGGTCTCGCCAAGTTGCCCAGGTGGGTCTCGAACCTGTGGGCTCAGGCAGTCCACTCACCTCAGCCTCCCAAAGCGTGGGATTACAGGCTGAGCCACCGAGCCCGGCTGAGTCTGGCTTCTTTCACATAGCATAATACATTTAAGAGTCACCCATGTTGTTGCCTGTATCAGTAATTCATTCTTTTTTTTGTTGCAGAGTAGTATTCCATGTATAGATATACTATAATTTGTTCATCTGCTCACCAGTTAATGAACATTTGGACTGTGCAGTTTTTAACAATCATGGGTAGAACTGCTATAAACATTTGTCCATAGGTTTTTATGTGAACTTCAGTTTTCATTTATCTTGGATAAATACCTAGATATGGAATGGATGGTTTATATTTAGGTGTATGTTTAACTTTATTATAAACTGCCAAACTGTTTTCCAAAGTGGCTGTACCCTTCCTTTTGCATTTCCACCTTTTTTTTTTTTTTTTTTTTTTGAGTTGGAGTCTCACTCTGTCACCCAGACTAGAGTGCAGTGGCCGCTGGGCTCCGGCGATCCTTCCACCTCAGTCTTCCAAGTAGCTGGAACTACAGGAGTACACTACCATGCCCAGCTAATTTTTTGATTTATTGTAGAGATGAGGTCTCGCCAAGTTGCCCAGGCGGGTCTCGAACCCGCCGGCTCAGGCAGTCCACTCACCTCAGCCTCCCAAGGCGCGGGATTACAGGCTGAGCCACCAAGCCCGGCTTGTTGGCATCCTTATCAGTCCTTAGTCCTGTCAGGTGGTGTTTTTAAATCATTCTACTACTTTTTTTTTTTTGAGTCAGAGTCTCACTCTGTCGTCCAAGCTGGAGTGCAGTGGCACACTCATGACCACCACAGCCTTGACCTGCTTGGCTCAGGTGATCCTTCTGCTTCAGCCTTCCAAGTAGCTGGAACTACAGGCATATGCCACCATGCCTGGCTAATTTTTCTTGATTTATTGTAGAGATGAGGTCTCGCCAAGTTGCCTGGGCTGGTCTTGAACCCCTGGACTCAGGCAGTCCTCTCTCCTCAGTCTCCCAAAGTGCTGGGATTACAGGCATGAGGCACCGTACCAGGCTCTGATAGGTATCGTGGTTTTAATTTGCATTTCTCTAAAAGCATGATATTGAGTATCTTTTCTTGTGTTTATTTGCCATCTTCATTTCTTCTTTGGTGAAGTGTCTGTTCACATATTTTGCCTATTTTAAAATTGGATTATTTTCTTACTAAATCTTGAGAGGTCTCTATATGTTTTGGATGCAAGTCCTTTGTCAGACATATACGTGTTACAAATATTTTGTCTTAGTCTGTGGCTTGTCTTTCACTGCAAGGACCAAGTTTTGACTGATTAAATGCTGGGAGCTAGAGATTTCAGGCTCTCTTGGTAGAGTAAAGTAAGGAGATTTGAGACCTTAGTCAGCAGAAAGATGTGAGGACCACCCCTTTTGAAGCTGTTTATTTAAAATAAAAGAGGAGAATAAAGGGTGGGCCAAAATTGAGCTGTGCCGACAGATGTCTAAGGTTTTTTTCAGTTCCTTCCCTTTCTCCTGTCCCTACCTATGATGTAGAGTCTGGGCTCTTACCTTCAACTGGGTTCTTTACTTCCTGACATCATTCCAAACCCATTAAGTCCTCTCTAGCTCTGGAAAACTCCAACAGAATACCTGAGAGGGCAGACCAGCTTCTCACCCACAGTGTATTCCAGAGTGAAGTCGTTTTTGATAAGTAATCTTTCCCAAGCTCTAAAGTGATAGCCTTTGAGGAGTTACCCACTTTGAAGAGCTCCTTTCATCTCCAGCTGGACTCTTTTCCAAACAAGCATCAGCAAAGCCTAGTCAGGGCTCTGCCATACAGGATTCTGCCATGAGAAGCAAATTGGCAGCAACAGACAGCCCCCTGAGGCATTGGAATTCAGTGCTCAGAACATACATTAAATGTGGATGAGATATTTATTTATCATGGGCCTCTTTCATGTATCATGGAATTCTTTCCACAGGGCAGCCCACATAGGTAACAAGGGAGGGAAAATGTCCTATCCCATTGGACAAATGTCAAGATAAGATTCTATGTGGAATCTTGTCACTTTTTAATTGCTAATTCCTGCTAAGGTGTTTTTCTTAAGCAACATTTGCCACTGACTAGACATTAGCAGAGTTTCTTTTTCTTTCTACACATGACATGGATCACTAACACTGCATGTGATGGTCAGAGGTGGCCTGTGTTAGTGCTGGATGTCTCTCTGTTTTTCCAGGATAATAGAGTCTGGTTAAGGCGCTCTGGCTTCTGACCCCAATTGGAGTGATGTGTACAGAGAAGAATTTCTGACCCTTCGCTAATCTCAGTTATTTGCATGCCTTTTTGTAAACAAAGCAGTGGCTTTTAGGCAGGCTTAAAACTTTATTATTCTGCTCATGAAGGTACACATTTCTCTTTGCTAAGGACAAATAAATCCAATTGAAGATAAAACTGTAATGTGGAATAAAATAGTTCAGGCTTTATAAACAGAGGAGGGGTGGAAATCAAGTTCTGCAATAAATCTGCAAATGTGGAATCTAAGGGAAATGATTCCATCTGGAAAGCCCTACCAGTGATGCCATGGCTGGTTTGTAGAGCAATGCAGATTGTGGAGTGAAAAAAGACCCTGTAGTCTTGAAAGATGACAGGCTTCTTAATTGATGTCCATTTCAGCTGGTGCTGTGCCAGCTTATGTTGGCCCCAGTCCAGCGTTCCTGTAATTTGGGAGCCAGGTGTGAAGGATTTTTGTTCCATCTTGTTCCCTAGCATCTTCAGAAGCCTCACGCATCTCACTTGAGGCAACACTCTGTAGGAGAGATGTATAGGTAGAGGTGGAAGGAAGTGTCACAGCTGGGTTATGATGGGATTTTTTTGTTTTTGTTTTTGTTTTTATCTTCTACACTCAAATGAAATCTGGGCTTGAGAGTTTGGGAAAAGGATATTTCACAGCCTCTGTATAAGGTCTCTATATAAGGTGTAACTATCAAGTATCCTAATTAGGCTGATACTTGTGATTTTTAAAAAAATGTCTTATTTCGAGTTATACTTCATATTGGCAGAACTCCTTTATGATTTGCCTCTGTCTGACTCTGGGAACAGCAATATAAAGAACCTCTCAAGATGGACATCAGAGTTGGATCTGATCACTTCCATAGCATCTAAAGGCCAAGGGAACACAACCACCTGAGAGGTTAGCTACCCCTAACTATGTGGGGAACATTACTGTTCTTTGGGGATATTGATGAACACAGTAAAAAACACTAACAACATCTGTCCAACATGTTGATGTTAGGCCCTTGATGGACATTCTTCCAAAATCCAACCTGTATGTTTTCTAGCCCTCATGCTAAACTGAATATTAAAGAACAAGCAGTTGTGCCTCTTAGGATTACAAAGCATGAGCAGCATCCTCCCCGTGGGAACATTAAAGTCCTGTGGACATAGAACTTAAATGATGGAAATTGGTACTTTGCCCCGACTTACCTTTTGATATAAGGCAAGTTTTAGCCTTCTAAGACCAAGAGCCAGCTCTTTTTCCTAGAGGGCCCAACTCATAAAAAGAACTGAAGGAATCCTTTGTTGTTCCTTCCATTAACTCTGTATCTCACTCATACAGAGCTGAGGATAGTCTTTGACCTTGACAGTCAGACCACAATGTTAAGGAGTACCTATAAGCCTGCCTAGGTTGCCTTTTGCTCCAACTGTGCCAGGGTCACAAGGCAACCTTTGGTTTACCAATCATAAAGTATTTGTTCTTTTGTGACTGGCTTATTTCATTTAGCATAATTTCAAGGTTTATCCATGCTGTAGCATGTGTCAAAATTTCATTTCTTTTTAAGGCTGAATAATATTCCATTGTGCATATAGAATATACATAATATATATGTATGTGTATGTACATACATACTAAATTTTGTTTATCCATTTATCCGTTGATGGATACTTGGATTGCTTCTACCTTTTGGCTGTTGTGAATAATGCGGCTGTGAACATGGGTGTCCAAATATCTCTTTGAGACTCTGCTTTCACTTCTTTTGGAACCCAGAAGTGGAATTACTAGATTACATCACACAGTAACTCTGTGTTTAGTTGTGTAAGGAATCGTCATACATTTCCCACAGCAGCTGTCCTTTTTTTTTTTTTGATTAGGAGTCACACTCTGTTGTCCAGGCTGGAGTTCAGTGGCACATTTATGGCCATCACAGCCCAGACCTGCTGGGCTCAGGTGATCCTTCCGCCTCAGCTTTCCAAGTTGCTGGAACCACAGGCACACATCACCATAGCCCAGCTAATTTTTTTATTTATTGTAGAGGTAAGGTCTTGCCAACTTGCCCAGGCTGGTCTTGAACCCCTGGGCTCTGGCAGTCCTCTTGCCTCTGCCTCCCAAAGTGCTGGGATTACAGGCGTGAACCACCGTGCCCAGCCAGCTGTACCATTTTACATTCTCACTAATAATGCATAGGGGTTCCAGTTTCTCCACAGTCTTACCAACACATTTATTTTCTGTTGTATAAAAATAACCATCCTAATTGGTGTTTCACTATGAAGTGGTATCACACTGTGATTTTAATTTTAAATGTTCCTAGTGACTAGTGATGTTGTACATCTTTTCATATGCTTATTTGTTGTACAACTTTTAAAAGTATAATTTGTCCTTTCTCAGTTGATTGGCCTTAGAATGCCTGAGTATTAAAGTGCCAGATATTGCCGGGCTCGGTAGCTCAGCCTGTAATCCCGCGCCTTTGGGAGGCTGAGGTGAGTGGATTGCCTAAGCCCGCGGGTTCGAGACCCGCCTGGGCAAGTGAGACCTCATCTCTACAATAAATCAAAAAATCAGCCGGGCGTGGTAGCGCGCGCCTGTAGTTCCAGCGACTTGGAAGGCTGAGGCGGAAGGATCGCCGGAGCCCAGCAGGTCGAGGCTGCGGTGGCCGGGAGTGGCCACTGCACTCCAGTCTGGGCGACGGAGTGAGACTCCAACTCAAAAAAAAAAAAAAAGAAAAAAAGTGCCAGATATTTGCTCTCATCTTTTTTTTTTTTTTAAAGAGATAGAGACTTGCTATGTTTTGCCCAGGCTGGGTGTAAACTTCTGGGCTCAAATGATCCTCCCACCTTAGCCTTCCTTGCAGCTGAGACTACTGGTACACCCCACTGCACCCAGCTGGGCTCTGATCCAGACTCCTCTGTTATAGGATAACTGTGTGGCCTATAACCTATAGCTTTCCAAACCAAACAAAGCTGTGTATCATATATACTTTCTTCTGAATTCTCTCTCTCTCTCTCCCTCTCTCTCTCTCTCTCTCTCTCTTAACCAAAGGAAGGATATGGGTCCCATATAGACTCCTGGGAGGATATTTTTTTTTGGGGGGGGTTGCAGTCTCACTCCTTTGCCCAGGCTGGAGTACAATGCTCACGGCCACTCCAGTGTCGACCTTCTGGGCTCCAGCGATCCTTCTGCCTCAGCCTTCCGAGTAGCCAGAACTACAGATGCATGCTACCACGCTCAGCTCTTTTAATTTTATCATAGAGACGAGATCTCGCCAAGTTTCTCAGGCTGGTCTCGAACCCACGGGCTCAGGCAGTCCACTCGCCTCGGCCTCTCGAAGTGCTGGGACTACAGGCTGAGCCGCCGAGCCCGGCCGATCTTTCTTTTTTTAAACACAAATTAAAAATCCCTATAACCTCTCTGGGCTTTTACATATTTTTCAATAAAACAAGGAGACCTATAGCTGCCCTACCCAATTCAAAGAGCTGTTGTGAGAATAAAAGGAAGTCAAGTCTGTGAAAGCACTTTGTAAAACTTCTGTAAAAGTAAAATTTGGATATTGTCATCTTTGGCCATCAAGTTCACTGTTGGTGAAATTTTTTATCAAACCTGAAGGTAAGACAACTTTACAGTCTTTTTATCTTAGACCAAAGGCTGTAGGTTTCATTGGTGAGGGGAACAGAATGCAGGTGACCTACTTATTCATTTCCCAGCATAGGGTTGTCTCCTCTGAACTTAAGGGTCAAGTCCTTGACATGGCCATGGTCCTCTTCCCCAAAAGTGGCTACAAAGTCTGATCAGCTTTGTTTATGGATGTGGATGCATTGGCCCCATTAACTTGTATGTATGTTATGTAATCTAACACATTATCTACCACTTACCGTGTGCCACGGACCAACTTTCATGCTTTTCACATAGTTCACTAGGTTTTACTTAATTATGTTTTTGTGTTATTATTGTTCATTTGCGATTGTGAGCTTCCACATACATTATTTCATTTAATCATGTCTTCTAGGCCAATTTTCTCCTGTTTTTTCTTCAGCAAAGAAGTATTTAGGGAATAAGGTAGCATCTGAATAACTAAAAGACATGAAACATAAATTGAGATTTAGGTTGGAGCATCATTCATCTACTCAGGAACAATTGCAGAAATTTATAATCTATGTTGATCCAAACTTCAAGGTGAATCGTGCCCCCAGAGCTATTCCAGTTACCACACAGTCATTTAATTGAGTTCAGAATGGGTGAGCAAAAATGGGTTTTCCTCCCTCTGGCTGCTGATCCAAAGGTATGTTATATGCATTTTCCTTTGGAAATTTTTGGAGAAAAGCAGGGAGACTTCAACAAGATTTCATCTCCTATAGGCATAGGGATTTAAGTTGTCTTTATAGGAGGAACAGTACTCTTGATGCATTCCTGCTATCTAAGTTATCTCCATGTACATGGTTCCTTTTTGTTCAGGGAACCAAGGGGATGCTGTTAGGTAAACCCAGGTGCTGCTACCAAAGAGGAAACAGTTACTGCCTTTATTTTTCAGTTCTATGACTCAGGTTGCCTTTGGTTCGAGTGGGATTATGGTTTCTGCAGATATATGAAGATATTTTTACTTAACCCTCCTGTATTCTATACTCTGACCTTCTCTGAATTTTCTTAAAGGTCTGTTACTGGAAATATCAATGAGAAATCTTTAATTTTCTGGGCTAATAGGCATATTTGATGATGATGATGATTGCAACTATGAAATTAGGTACTCACGCTGTGCCAGCCACCATGTTAAACACTTTACATAGATTATTTCCTTTTGTCTGCACAACAGCCCTGTGAAGATACAGCATTACTAACCCCATTTATAGAATGAGGAATCTAAATCTTAAAAGGTGACTTGAATCAGGTGTGGTCGCTCAAGCCTGTAATCCCAGCACCTTGGGAGACTGAGGTGGTAGGATCACTTAAGCCCAGGAGTTTGAGACCAGCCTGGGCAATGCAGTGAGACCTCATGTCTACAAAATTTTTTTTAATAATTAAAAAATTATTGTACAGATGGGCGTGGTGGTACACACCTGTAGTCCCAGCTACTTGGGAGGCTGAGATGGGAGGATTGCCTAAGCCCAGCAGGTCGAGGCTGCCAGTGGCCACTGCACTTCAGCCTCGGCAACAGAGTGAGACTCAAACTCAAGAGTAAAAAAAGAGATGCTAACTATGTATTGATACAGGAAGATGTTCAAAATATTTCTTTGGTTAAAAAACAAAAAGCATGGCCAAGTACAGTGGCTCAAGCCTATAATCCTAGCGCTTTGGAAGGCCGAGGCAGGAGGATTCCCTAAGCTCAGGGGTTTGAGATCAGATCAGCCTGGGAAACTTGGTGAGACCTCGTCTCTACAATAAAACAAAAAATAAGCTAGGAGTGATAGCTCGCGCCTGTAGTTCCAGCTACTTGGAAGACTGAGGCAGATGGATCGCTGGAGCCCAGCAAGCCGAGGCTGCGACGGCTTGAGTGTGCCACTGCACCCCAGCCTAGGCAACAGAGTGAGATTCTGACTCAAAAAAACAAACAAGCAAGCAAAAAAACCAAAAAGTATGCCAGGTGCAATAGCTGCTGCCTGTAATCCCAGTACTTTGGAAGGTGGAGAGGAGAGGATTGCCTGAGTCCAGGGTTTCGAGACCAGCCTGGGCAACTTGGCAACACCTCATCTGTACAATAAATCAAAAAATTAGCCGGGCATGTTGGTGTGCACCTGTGGTTCCAGCTCGGAAGGCTGAGGTGGAAGTATCCCCTGAGCCCAGCAGGTGAAGGCTGCGGTGGCCATGAGCATACCCCTGCACTCCAACCTGAGTGACGGAGTAAGACTCCAACTCAAACAAAAAAAAAGCTATAGGAGAGGATGTATAGCATAACTTCATTTGTGTTCAAAAAGAAAGAAAACCCAGAAGAAGGTATATATGAGACAGAATTTTTGTTTGGTTTGGAAAGCCACAAATGAAACCATCAATTGTGGTTACTCTACAGAAAGATAGTAGGAATTTGGGAAGAAAGAGTTTTTTTGTTTTTCGTTTGTTTGTGTTTTATTCAAGGGATACATATGCAGGTTTGTTACATAGGAATGTCGCGTGATGATGAGGCTTGGGCTTCTCTTGAACCCATCACCCAGGTGGTGGACATGGTATCTATTGAGTAACTTTCAACCCTTACCTCCTTTCCACCTTCCTTCCTGCTTTAGGAGTGCCTCAGTGTCTATTGTTCCCTCTTTTTTTTTGTTGTTTTGAGACAGAGTCTCATTCTGTCACCCAGGGTGGAGTGCAGTGTCACCATCACCGCTCACTATAGCCTCGTGCTACACTCAGGTGATCTTTCTGCCTCAGCCTTCTGAGTAGCTGGGACTACGGGTGTGCACCACCAAGCCCAGCTAATTTTTTAATTTTTTTGTAGAGCCAAGGTCTCACTATGTTGCCTAACCTGGTCTTGAACTTTTGGGCTCAAGAGATCCTCCTATCCTCCTGCCTCAGCCTCCCGAAGTGCTGGGATTATAGGCATGAGTCAACATGCCAAGCCTATTGTTCCCATCTTTGTGCCCGTGTGCATACAATGTTTAGCTCTCACTTATTAGACAGAACATAGAGTATTCAGTTCTCTGTTTCTATGATCATTTGCTCAAGATGATGGTCTTTATCTGCATCCATGTTGCTGCATAGTATTCTATAGTGTATATGTACCATGTTTTCCTTATCTAGTCCATGAGAAAGTGTTTTATTCACCTACAAATGCTCCTCAATTTGTGATGGGGTTATGTTTCAGTAAACTCATCATAATTTCAAAATATTGTAAGTGAAAGATGCATTTAATATACCTAATTTACCAAACATCATAGCTTAGCTTAGCTTACCTTCAACATGCTTAGAAACTTACTTATCAGTTGAGCAAAATCATCTTACACAAAGTCTGTTTTATAATAAAGTGTTAAATATTTCATGTAATTTATTGAATACTCTACCGAGAGTAAAAAAATGATGATTGTATAGGTACTCGGAGTATAGTTTCTACTGAATGCTTTATTGCTTTTGCACATCATAAAGTTGAAAAATCGTAAGTCAAACTTTCATAAGTCAGAAACCCTCTGTACCCTGTTTGGTTTTTTATTCTAAATATGTGTTGCTTTTATAATAAATAAAAATGGTTTTCAAGGAAACAGAACCTGCTCCAATATCCCTAATTTTACATGAGACATGTATAAGACTCAAGGATAATAGAGTCTTCCATTTTTAATAGTATGGTAGAATTGGATACACTGAACAATCCTCTGGATTTATACAACTAAAATGCTGACCGTAATGTAATGCATTCTGACCTGGAACAAAAATAAGAAATCTGCAAATCTTAAGAACTAAAAGAACAGAAGATTTCGAAGCAAGTGACAAAGCTGACTGTACTTGCCCTGATGACTTCTGTCAAACTGGGGAAACCAAGGCCAGGCACAGTAGCTCATGCCTATTCCTAGCACTTGGGAGCCCAAGTAGAGAAGATCACTTGAGGCTAGGAGTTCAAGACCAGCCTGGGCAACATAGTAACACCTCATTTCTGAATTTTTAAAATAAAAATAAAATAGTCTGGGTGCGGTGACTCAAGCCTGTAATTCCAGCACTTTGGGAGGCCAAGGCGAGAGGATTGCCTGAGTCCAGGGGTTCAGGGGTTCGAGACCAGCCTGGGCAACTTGACGAGACCTCATCTCTAAAAAAATATCAAAATATTAGCCAGACATGGTAGCGCATGCCTGTAGTTCCAACTAGTTGGAAGACTGAGGTGGAAGGATCGCCTGAGCCCAGCAGGTCGAGGCTATGGTGGCCGTGAGTGTGCCACTCCACTCCAGCCTGGGCGACAGAGTGAGACTCCAACTCAAAAAAAATAAAAATAAATCATAAATGAGAGGAAAAGAAAGACCTTAGGATTACACTTTAAAAGCTGCTTGGAATATGGGGAATAGGCCTGAAAGTGTAGGACCCAACCCAAGGTAAGGAGTCATATAGGAAACGCTGCCTAAAGCTGGGACTCCAAAAGACCTTCAGTGTAAGGGTGATTAAGGGATAAACCTTAGTATGAGAATTCGTGACCATAAGTTAACCCTGACATAGGATTTTTTTTTTTTTTTTTGAGTTGGAGTCTCACTCTGTCACCCAGACTGGAGTGCAGTGGCCGCTCCTGGCCACCGCAGCCTCGACCTGCTGGGCTCTGGCGATCCTTCTGCCTCAGCCTTCCAAGTAGCTGGAACTACAGGCGCG
>CAUYQG010059049.1:0-37109 GCA_963574415.1 Tarsius wallacei | reverse complement strand
GCAGTGGCCGCTCCCGGCCACCGCAGCCTCGACCCGCTGGGTTCTGGCGATCCTTCCGCCTCAGCCTTCCAAGTAGCTGGAACTACAGGCGCGCGCTACCACGCCTGGCTAATTTTTTGATTTATTGTAGAGATGAGGTCTTGATTGCCCAGGCAGGTCTCGAACCCGCGGGCTCGGTCAATCCACTCACCTCAGCCTCCCAAAGGCGCAGGATTACAGGCTGAGCCACCGAGCCGGCTTATCTATGTTATTTTGATACTGAGAAACATGACAGATATGGCAGCTTATAGAAACAACTGATGCCAGTATGTTCTTTGCTTACTATAATTTAAGATAATCTTAGTTATTTAAGAAAATTTAATAGGTGTAAAAAGTAGGCAACAATAAAAAAAACTCAATTCTAGGAATCCACACAATTCTTACTTTTTCTATTTTTTAGAAATTAAGCAGAGTATATAAATCTTGGAAACCGTGAAGTATTTTAAAGAAACGAGTAAAAATAGAGGGAGGAAGATTTAAAATGTGACATTAGATGAGTTATTTGAGAAATAATTGGAGAAAAGAAAATATTTATATGATTGGGAGGCAAAGTAAAATCCAAGCAAATTTTCAGAAATGCAAGAATTGAATCTGGTCTTCAGCTCTTTTGCAGTTTTCCTTGCACATAGCTTATATTTTCTACTTAAGGGATTGGAAAGTCAGATCTTTTGAGAAATATAAACAAAAACGACTCTTCATTTCCTGTTACTTTGACATTTTAAATCCACTTCTTTTAATTGTCTTTACTAAGATAATAAACAACTCTGCAAAATAAAAGGAAACAAAAGCTGATTCTGGATCAATTAGCAGTTGTGTTAAGAACTCTATTTTTTGGTTAAATGACTTTTCTCATTTGTGTTATCTTCCAAGTCAGAGGACAAAATCCAGAAATATCAACACTTAAAAAATGATTGAGAAGTGGGGGACTCTCTGTCTAAATGAATTGCTAATTAATCTCAGCTAAAATGGAGACATTATGTGCAAGGATTAAAATCAGGAAAAAGTTTTACTTGCATTTAAGTCACTAATCTTCAAATAAAAATCTAACATTTATGGTTTTTAAGAGTTATGTCTTTTCTCTCTTGGGATTAAAATCCCTTCTAGATGAAAATTTTCCAGTGAAATCAACATTTTGTATTTCATTATTATAAAAAATAACTTACATATTGCATAACCATCATATTTTGTGTTCCCAAATGACGTATGTAAAAACTGATTGTTTTAAATCACACTAAAGTGGAAAGAATTAGAACAAAACATGCCATTGATAATATTTCTATGAACTCTTAGAAGAGTTCATAGAAACAAAATGATGCCATAAAATGAATTATTGTGGCTGAGACAAAAAAAAAAAATCAATGTTTTATTTAGACATTAACATTTTACAAATTGCTGTTTGGATACTTTTTGGTGAAGAAGAGTTGAACACATAAATACTTATGTATATACTAATATTTCTTTTTGTTATATAATACAAGAACAATTGATTTGAAATAATTTTATTGCTTTTTAACTTTTTGAATACCTTTAAATTTCCATTTTCTGATTACAAAGTGTTCCTTAACAATAGAAAATGGTTTAGTTTATTTATAGAACATTACACAAATGAATATTTTATTTATATATAAAGCCAATTTTACATGTTTTCAAATATTCTCTCAGTTATGTCACATGAGGTATAATATACTTTCTGAAACTTATGGTGTTCCTATTGAGAGATAAATAGTCTTGTTATTTCAAAATAGATTATTCGTGTATTTTAAGAAAAACATAATCATGAAACGTTGGATGTTTCATATTCACTAATAATTTTATTCTCTCTAAATTTTCTGCAATTATATTAATAAAAGCATATAATTCAAGGACTACTCTAACCTGCAGTAATTTGGAGTATTCAAGGACTCAAGCAAGCTTCTACACCTATTGCACTTTGAGTACTTTGTCATGAGTGGGTGGAGGAACTGGCTTTCCTGTCTAAAATACTTTGAGGAATTTTAGAAAGTAAAGTTTACTTTCAGCCTAGAAGTCCTTCATTTCCCATAAAGAAAGAAGAGTTGAACACGTAAATATTTATATTTGGGAGATTAATCAGGAATGTTAGATAAATTCTAGATACAGGATTTAAGTATGTGTTACAGTTTATGGAATTCCATTTTATCGAACATTTTCATCACATTCAAAATAATTTGTTTTGAATTGTTCATGACATAATTTTTGTTCCACTAAAAACGTTAGCATCTAGATAACTTGCTACGAATGAATCTTTGAAAAATGTTTTACTTAAATACGTATTTGAATTTCAATGCGACAGATTTTGCATGTATTCAGAAAGCAAGTACCATGAGGGTGGACATTTATATTTATTTATTCACTGGTGCATCATTAACCCCTAGAATTGTGTGCCTGGCATAGTAAAAATTCAATAAATATTTGTTGAATGAATACACAAATAAATTCAAGGTTTGAAAACTAAGAAATCTTTATCTTGATTCTGATTTAACAACTTGCAGAAATGAATAGACATCCCTGTGCATGGTGTGCATGTTTTTAATAAAATAGTCATCAAAATACATTGTATTACATTTGCTGGTTTATGTGTCTTTTATTTTGCTTTAGTTTCACATGAATTGCTGAAATGTTTTAAAAAGTCAAATCTGAATGACAATAGAAGCAAAGACAAACGAAAATAATTGTAGGTGCTTAAAAATCTTAAAATTACTGTACCTTATTACTTATTTTTAATTGTGAATTTTAGTTTGTATAATCACTCTTCAGTAAAATTAGATTTCAAGTTAGAAATGAAAGATAGTGTCAGTCTTTGAATAAGCTGAATTATGGACAAGGGATGTTGACATCAGTAAAGGTACCTGATCTCAAACTAGGCAAAGTGGGAACCAAAGAGAGGCCCAAACTTTACCTGTATGATGCCCACTTGTGTACCTAATCCTGAATGATACCCTACATCTTTAAAAGAAAATACATTCAAAAAATTACAACAAATGAAACCAAGTGAGACCAAAAATTTGGAAAGAGGTGGTGAGCAGCTGTTTTATAAAAATTCAATTTTCAGATAGATTTCATTTGTCTTCATTTTTTTAACCAAAGAAGTTTTGTGTGAACTCACTGAAGAAGTTTAATAAAATGAACAATCATTTGCATAAACACACATAGTAGATGGTAAGTCCTGTTTAGATGTAGCTATGTATCACACATATGACTTCAATCTGATTAAAATAAAAATGCAACAACAAAAAACAGTCATAATTTTACTGTAATTCTACAATACAATATCATTAGAAAAAAATTAAGAAGAACTTTCTGCCAATCTGCCTTAACACTTTGGAATGATCCCTGGGTGCAGTTTGCTTAAGTATTTGTAAATTTAGGGATTTCTTTTTCCACAAGGTGGGTTCCCTAGGATAGAGATTTTTAGGGAAACTTTTTTGAAATATTTTTAAATCAGGGAGACAATATAAAACCATACAGTTTTCATAAAAATTTTCAAAAAAGCAGCTTCTTTTCTATGTTGATACAATGCAAACTTTCAGAAAGGAAACAGGCAGAAGAACCTTTAAGAAAGAGTTCTGAAAAGGACAAAGTGAAGAAAATGTCAAAAGGCAGGTGGCTTTCTGGAAGGTGGGACCATGATGAGATAGATAACAGGAATGACAGGTAAAGATCTTGAGACTGAATGAAGCACAGAGAACTGCAATCTGACTCAGAGGAGGGAGAGAAACTGAAACAAAGAGTTAATGTCTGGAGCTAGAAAAGACAAATATTAGGTTGAGTTAAGATTTAATGCACTGAGCAGGTTCATTTAAGTGGGGAAAATGATCACTGAATGTGGGTACCTTTTAAGTTATCTATATTGAAAATAAATATTAGATCCTCCTACCAACACTGATTGAGATAAAACTGCATAAGCCCAAATATTCTTGCACTGTTAAGTTTTATCATCACGATCAGTGGTTAATCTTTGATTGTTAAACACTCTATTGTTGAAAAGCAAGAAGACTACAAACGCCTTATGTCATGGTTGGGCTTACAGAAAAGAAAAGCAGCTCACATTTCCCTTAGAAAGAGACACCATTTTAATAGGAAAATGTATTTGAATAATTTTACTTAAAAATAGATTAAAAATTCATGTTATGTAACAGATCAAATAACCTTTATTCTACTTTATGAAAGATGATGCATTTTCAAAAATGCGCTTGGCAACAAAAGTTAATTTTCAGTCAAAACATCTATTTCAGAATGAATTTTCCTTTTAAGTCCTTGACTGTCGTAATCACTTAGAAATTGTGGCTGTATGTGATTATTATATTGTGGTTGTTATTCAGCAGCAGAAAACAACTTTCATGTCACCGTTCCGTTTAATAATAAAAAGTGTTTTGAAGAAAATAACAGTAAATTTGAAGATATAGAATATTAACTGAGTAGGTTGATAGTTTTGAATAAATCAAGAGGAGGCAAAATACAAAGAAGCAGAAAGGGAAATGAAGAACCTAATGAATATTCATGCAGTTGCTACTTTTAAAATATGAACATATATATTTTAGTTCAACCTGGTGCTTCTGATTTTTTGTGAAATACATATTCCTTTTGAAGTATTAACATGTAGGAGTTGATTGTGGACACCCTGAGAAAGGTGAATTATTTTGGAAAGCCGAGACGAAAATCTTGGCTAGAATGAGAAGTGGGGTGTTCAGGTACCCAGGCAGAGGAAATTTGGAGATGGAGAGAAAAGGAGAGGAGGAGGGAGGGGAGAGAAGGGAGAAGGGAGATCAGAAGAGAGGAGGCCCCAGGCAGAAAAAAGGCGGGGGGCACACGGGACGGGAAAGGAGAAAGGAGAGAGAAGGGAAGGTCAGAAGAGAGGAGGCTAGGGTAGAGAAGGCCAGGGGAGGGAAAGGTAGGGTAGGGGATAGAAGAGGAGAGGAGAGGAGGGGAAGAGAATCTAGGGGAGGCAAGGGGAGAAGAGAGGGTGGGCGGGAGACCAGAGATAGGAAAGCCCAGGAAGTGAGGCCAAGAGGTAAGATCAGTGTAGCTGTGATAAGGACTCTGAATTTAATCCTAAGAATAATGAGAGAAAAAAAAAAATGGAAGAGGTTTCAGCAAATATGAAATAATCAAATTAAAAGATAACAATATCTTTCTAGTTGTTGAGTGGAGAACAGTCCTGGAAGGGAGGACAGTTGGACATCTACTTGAGTAATGTAGGAGTGAGATGGGAGTATTTAGATTAGGGTGGCTGAAGCAGAGAAAATTGAATATATTAGTAAAAAAACAAACAAGCACGTTTTAGCTGTTAAAATGAACAGGACTTGGTAAATGATTGGATATAGAAGGCAAAGAATTTTTATAAAGGGAAGTCGAAATTTCTGGCTTGCATGAATTGAAATGATTGTGATGCCTTTTATTAGCAGGCAAAAATGGAGAAAAGCAGAATTAATCTTCTATAGAATTAGAAGTAGAAAGGGCTTTCCCCAAACTCCCAAAAGCAGCAAAATTTATGCTTTCTTTTTAGGAAACAAAGTGAGTATTTTCTCTACTCCAATTTCTGTGAGAGGGTATAAAACTATTTTTTTCAATCCTTTTTTGAAAGATAGGCATTTTCTAGCTGTGTAAATTATTGTTTGGCAACTCATCACTTTTTACCTAGATGTTTCTCTTAATAACAGGTTTTGGACACTGTTTTCCCAATCACCTTTCTCAATAAATCAGGTACTTAAATTAACTGATAAATAAATAAACTGATCTCATTAAGAAACAATATGAGGTCAGGCACAGTGACTCAGCCTATAATCTCAGCACTTTGGGAGGCCGAGGTTTGCCTGAGTCTGGGGGTTCGAGACCAGCCTGGGCAACTTGGTGAGACCTCTTCTCTACAATAAATCACAAAAGCTAGCCAGGTGTCATGGCGTGCGTTTGTAGTTTCAGTTACTTGGAAGACTGAGGTGGAAGGATCTCCTGAGCCCAGCAGGTTGAGGCTGCGGTGACCGGGAGCGTGCCACTGCACTCTAGTCTGAGTGACAGAGTGAGACTCCAACTCAAAAAAAAAAAAAAGAGTACTCCAGAAACTTAAGAATAATTATATTTATTCTTCTGATGTACTCATATCACTGATAAAGTTTTTGATAAATTATTTGCCAGTAAAATTGCTTTCAACAGCATATTAACAGAGAATGGAGATTATTTTGCATTGTAACATAAGTATTTTATGTAGTAGTCTACATGGAAACAGAAAGTAATAATTTTTTTGTGGGTTTATGTGATCATACAACAATAAGTATACCTTTTTCATATGTTGGTTGTGAGGTATTGAGTAATTAAAAGCTAAAACTTCTTTAATCACAGTAATATTACAAGAAGGTGATCATTTAAAAATTTTTCTTCTTTTTCTTCTTCCTTTATTTCTTTGATTTATACACACACACACAAACACAGAGACACCAGGTATATTTTCATCTTCAACAAACCTCGGAATTTCAAGTCGATGCAATAAGAATTAAGTCCCAGTGGACATGCATGCATATGCTTTGTGGCAGTTATAAACTCTATTTCAATTGAATTGTAGTTTTAGAACTCTCTAGATTCATTAATTGAATGTATTCTATATTCTAGCGAGGGCAAAGATAAGTACGATGCAAGTTCTCTCCCTATGAAGTCCATAGACTGGTGTAGAAACGTGTATTAAAATTATTATGCAGTGTCATACATACAGAATAAAGTAATTATCTAGCACACGGGATCATGGGTTAAAGAGCAACAAACTGACCACAACACACAGTGTAGATTCATCATTTCTCTCATACTAGTCACCCTTCACCCCCATTTAAACACACACAAATTGAACTATTTTGGTTTTCATATAGTGTCTGCACCAACTTCTTTTTTTCCCCTTATCTTTTTTGTAGGCACAAGATCTATGTCTTTTTTTTTTTTTTGAGTTGGAGTCTCACTCTGTCGCCCAGACTGGAGTGCCTGCAGCCTCGACCTGCTGGGCTCCCGCGATCCATCCACTCAGCCTTCCAAGTAGCTGGAACTACAGGCGCGCACTACCACACCCAGCTAATGTTTTTTTGATTTATAGAGATGAGGTCTCCCTTGCCCAGGCGGGTCTCGAACCCTCGGGCTCAGGCAATCCATTCACCTCAGCCTCCCAAGGCGCGGGATTACAGGCTGAGCCACCGAGCCCGGCAGATCTACGTCTTTTTTAAAAACTAGGTCGTGTACTTCATATACTACAACTGTAAGCTAAGAGTTGATGACAAGGCTAGAGCAAAATTATAGAGAAACTTGCCTCTCTTTATATGGGATTTGTGAAATGTGCATTCTATTTGGAGAGGAACCAAGGATAAATCGTCTGGTGGTTTATTTCCATTTATCATTTTATTGTTCCCATAGCTTTAGATAATCTGGAAGCGGGATTGTTCATATTCCCATATCTCAGTCTTTGTTTTATCCTTAAGTGCTTTGCTTTCTAAATGTTATTAATTTCATTTCCCCCGATTTCATCATAGCAGATTTTTTACTGCCCAAAGGAGAGGTAGAAAACAGAATAAATTGCTCAAAGAGCTGATTCTTGTGATACTACTTTTTACCTTCACTGAGGATTTGGTACTAGTAACCAGAAATGTGTGAACATTGGTTTTGTATTTTGTATTTTAATTTGAGCCACGAATTCATAATTTACCAAAAGGGAATTTCACATACTAAAAAGAACCATAAAACAATAGCTACCTTTATTAAATGTGTACATTGTGCCTGAGGTAGATTTTTTTACATATTATAGCTGTGCATTCTCACAGCAAACTCAGGAGGTAGGTAGAATCACTCCAGATTTATTGCTTAAACAGAATCTGGGAAAAGTTAACTTTCCCAAGGTCTCACACTTGGTCAAAAGCTAAATCAAGGCCCTTTCCACTGTAGTCTTTTTACTATTTCCTTTTTACTTTATGGGGAAAGAAATGACCTTGCAGAAAATTTCTCTTAAAGATCTATTACTATTTTAAAATTACTAATAATGGTTAAAAGCGGCACTAAATGGGGGTAGGTATACGTTTGTCTCCCTTAGCATATAATAAAATGGAAAATAAAATGTTTTTGTGTTCAAGTCTATTTCTGCTATGATTAACATAACATGCCCTTGCCTGCTCTATTGTTTTACATTGTTGAGGAAATAAAACATTGAGTTGTCTCCAAGCCAGAAGAGTCCCAAGGTGGTCAGACCAAAAATTCTGTTATCTTCATTTTTTTTTTAACCAGTAAGAAAATCTGCTGTTATAAAACTGTTATATGCATTTTTCTATTTTTATTTAAGTTTATTATTATATTCATAAATGCTTGATTTACATGATTATAGTTGTCTGATAATTATTTTAACTTGTAATAGTCTATATTCTCTTAAAGCACAAAATAAATTTGAGTAGGGATTTGTTTTTTGAATTTTATACAACAGAATTCAGTGGGACACTTGGGACTCTGAGGTAAGATCTTTTATGTTGCCAAAGATTGTTAGAAATTTAAAAGTAAATTTGGCTTTTGTAAACATAATGAATAAGAGGAACTCAACATTTGAATTTAGCCTTCTTCTAAAATATGTTATCTTTCTGTGTTTTCCATTTTAACATTTAAACAGCAAACTAATTATCCTGATTCTGTTTTTGTGTGTCCCAACATTTTTGCAAATGAAATACGTTCAAAGAAGATGGAGGAAGTGGTTGGGTTTTCTTTTCTTTTTTCTTTTCTTTTTTTTTAGTTTCCCCAGTCGAATGATCTTTGTTATATTATTGTTCATTTGTTTTTGAAGCAGGCCTAGAGAATCATGTTAGTTATCTATTTAAATTAAATAATTTAATCTTGCATTTTTATAAATGCAAGAAAGATAACTGTGAATGAGGACATTATTAAGCAAATGATCATAGTTTTGTGTGTGTGGGCTTGTGTGTGTGTGTGGGCTTGTGTGTGTGTGTGTGTGTGTGTGTGTGTGTGTGTGTGTGTGTGTAGGGGTGAACATAGAAAATTGATTACTCTATCATGAGAGTTGTTAAAGGTTTTGCAAAGGCTTCGCAAATGATCATAATTGTTTTCATGAGGAAATATTTAGAAAATTTAATTTTGGCATTAGATGATTAAAACATAAATCAACTAGTATTTTATGGTATGTTCCCTTATATTAAAGTGATATGGTTAGGAGAAAATAAGTCAAAATGTTAATTATATATGCTATATGCACAGATTTCGTTATTCACCTAATTGAAATTTAACACAGTGAATTTACTGGGAACTTTTGTACTTTATGTTCACTCAAATTCTCAACAATAGACTACACTATTTCACTCCATAATAAACTACACTAATTGGGACTCAGTGAGTTCTTACAAAGCATTGTCCTGCAGAGGAATGTTTCTCCTTTCAAAGAAAGCTGACTGGTCCACAATTTGTTGAGGACTGTGAACTATATGAATCCAGTCCATGCTATCATACTTTTCTCTCCTTTGTGTGACTAAAAAGTTCTTGTTCTTTAATATTTTCCCCCAGCTACCAAGAAGAGGAATATTTTCCCTCTCCCAAGCTGCCCCTGTAGTCTGTAAGTCCAGGGGAGCACACACTACTACTATATTGTAATATTCTGTTTATCATGTCTATTTTCCTGCTGAATCTGGAATTTTCTTGACAGCTGGAAATCTGGATAGATGTAGTATTTATAAAGATAGTGGCTGGCAATTGGCTGCTTTTTTATTATTTAAACGATGGGATTCAATGTTGATGGCTTCATGTAAAGTGAATACATTGAAACATATACAGCTCAGTGCGTTTTTAAAAAGAAAACTCCCATGTAGTTACCACCTGGTTCAAATTAATAGAAACTTGTTAGCATTCTAGCAGTCTCCTTTATGCCTTCCCCCGCCATTACCACTCTAATCAAAGAGAATCACTATTCTGATTCTACCATGAGTCACTTTTGCTCTTTTTGAACTTATAAATGTGATCATGCAGGCTGCAGTATTTTGTGCCAGCTTCTTTCACTTAGCATTTTGTTTGTGAGATTCATTCAACCATAGCAACAGCTCATCCATTTTTATTGTTTCAGAGAAACTATGGCAACATTTATGTATCCATTTTTAGTTTATAGACATTGTTCAATTTTCAGCTATTAGGAATAATGCTGTGATGACAATTCTGTGGGCAGTGGTTTTCCGTTGTGGTTTTAATTTGCATTTCCTTGATAACTGATGATGTAAGAACATTCCACATGATTATTAACTATGTGAACATTGACTTTCATTCAGCACATTTTTAAGTCTTTTGCATGTTATTTAAAAGTCATGTTGTTAACTTTTTCTTGTCAATTTGTGACTTTATGGGTCCTCAGTGGATATATGTCTGATTAGTGTCTTTGTACGCGCTATTATTTAACTTTCATTCTGTTGCTAGCATCTTCTCATAAACAGAAATTCGTAGGTTTAATATAGTTCTATTTATAAATATTTTGCTTTATGTTTCATGTTTGATATTCTGTTTAAGAAATATTGGCTTACTGCAATGTCATGAGTGATTTTTCTTTGCTAACTTCTGAGTTTTATTGTTTCATCTTACACTCTTAGATAAACACTCTATCTGGAACTGACTTTTTAATAAGGTGCGATGTAGCAATTTATTCCATATGAACATGATTGAGCTGGCACTTTTTGCTGAAAAAAAGAAATATTTTTCACTCTGAATTATCATAAATTAGGTCCACAGCAATATGAGTGTGTGTTTGAATTCTGTATTCTCTTCCTTTCATCAGTTTGTCTCATTTTGTATCAATAACTTATTGTCTTAAAGTAGTGATATAATTTTCATATACAAGAATATAATTATTCTAAATTTGTTATTTTTAAAAAGATTCTCATGGGTTTTGGTGACTCTTGGAATTTCTAAATGGATGTTAGAATCAACTTGTTAATTTGTAAAATAAAAATAAAAATAAAAAATCAATGTGCAGGAAAAAGGGGTTTGCAAAAATTTTTTTTAAAACTTGTCAATTTCTACAAAATCAACATTGTGAGGTTTTTACTGCAATTATTAGATACATAGGTTGACTTGTACACAAGTTTATCTTCACAGTTTTGAGCTTTCTATTCTAAAAACAGACATGATATAGTCCTCCATTTATTTATATATTCTTCAGTTTCTCACAATAATATATGATAGTTTATAGAATGTAAGTTTACTCATCTTTTGTTATATCCCTAGCTATTTTGATGCATGTGATACTACCATGAAATTCTATTGATTATTAAATTTTGGTATTTGATGTATAAATAATTGTTTCTAAAACACAAAAATAGGACCGGGCTCAGTGGCTGCCTGTAATCCCAGCATTTTGGGAGGCCGAGGTGAGTGGATTGCTTGAGCCCATGGGTTCGAGACCAGCCCAGGCAACATGGTTAGACCTCGTCTCTACAATAAATAAAAAATTAGCTGGGAGTGGTAGGGTGCACCTGTAGTTACAGCTACTTGGAAGGCTGAGGCAGAAGAATCACAGGAGCCCAGCAGATTGATGCTGGGGTGGCCAAGAGCATGCTACTGCACTCCAGCCTGGACAACAGAGTAAGCTCAACACACAGACACACACACACACGCGCGCACACACACACACACACACACACACACACACACACCCCTAACAGAAATACATATCATTGTGAGCACTGACTTTAGTAACTTTACTAATATCACTTATTAGTTCTATTAGTTTGTGAATTGATTTGAATTTCTGCTTACACAGGCTTATGGTACAAAATTAGAGTTTTATTTATCTATTTCTACTGGATTTTTTCTCCTTGCCAGAATATAGTGGTCTTGTATAATACTGAACAGTAGTGATGTTAGTGGCACCTCCTTCTTATTACTCATTTAAGTAAGAAAGCTATTAATGATTCACCATCAAGCATTATTGCTTTAAGTTTTCTGCAGAAACTGTTATCATACAAATATTTTCTCTCTATTTTTAGATTTTAAATTGTAACCCGATGTGGAATTTTATTAAATGTGTTTTTTCATCTATTGAGATGTTTCTACTTTATTTTGTTAATATAGTTTGTTAAGTAAATTGCAATGATTAATAATCAAATGCTAAAACAAAATTATATTTCTGAAGCATAGTCAACTTTGTGGCAGTCATTTAAATCATTAGTTTTTCTTGCTAACATTTCTGTTAAAATTTTTATATGCATGTTAGTAGAAGAGATTTGTTATAAAGTCCTCATAAGATCTTAGTATAAGGATTTTATTGATCTCATAAAATGAATTGGAATGTGTTCACTCTTTTTTTCTTGTAAGAAAAGTTTTTACAAAAATTGTTATCATTTATTCCTGGTATGAAAATAACTTACTTCTAAACTCTTCATAAATGATTTTGCTAGATTTTATAGACTATTTTCTTTTAAATGTCTCATTAATTTATATAATAATTATTTACTGAATGTCTACTCTAACTCCAACATTGTGTTGGCCCCTGTGGTTGAAATAGAATCATAAACAAGCAGGGTCCTCACTCACACTGAGGTCACAGCTTAGATGGTATGAAAAATAGAAAGTAATCAAATAATTTTAAAGCATGGATCGAGCTCTGTTAAACATTTGTGATGAACACCAATGTTCAGAGATCACAACAGGGGCAGTTAATCTAAGACTGATTATGAAGACTTCCCGAGGAAGTTAATAGTCAGAAGTAGATCGATTGCCTAATTTCCTTTTATAAAATGTTTGAACTTACATGTAATTCATATGGTTAGAATGCTGTAAATGGGGATAACTGGCTGCACAATGTGGTTCATTGTCTACATTTTGTAGAGGATGTTCCAATGTAAAGGAGCTTGGCAATTCATAAATAAGTTAATGTCCTTCATACTTCATGAAAATCTGGCACGGATACTACATATTTAAGTCAAAAAAGAAAAACAGTTACAATATATAAGCCTCACTGGGCCCTTAATAGTAATGCCTAAAAATAAATACTTGCTCCTTGGCTTAAATTTAAAGTAGTCATTTATTTTCATAATTTTCTACTTCCTGGCAAAGTTATTTAACTTTGTATTTTCAAGGATGCTATGCTTTACAAGCTTTTTCTCTCATTAATTAATTTTATAAATATAATATTTAAATGAATATTTTCTATTAACTTGTTGGGATACACTACTACAATTCCTTTTGTAACTCCCTGATTAGACTCAAATACAATATTTAAACATCACAAAGAGAAAACATATTTTGAGAACTCAAAGTGTTTATTAATAATGAAAAATATTAGCCAGGCTCGGTGGCTCAGCCTGTAATTCTGCGCTTTGGGAGGCTGAGGTGAGTGGATTGCCTGAGCCCGCGGGTTCGAGACCCACCTGGGCAACTTGGTGAGACCTCATCTCTACAATAAATCAAAAAATTAGCCAGGCGTGGTAGCGCGCGCCTGTAATTCTGGCTACTTGAAAGGCTGAGGCGGAAGGATCACCGGAGCCCAGCAGGTTGAGGCTGCAATGGCCGGGAGCAGCCACTATACTCCAGTCTGGGGGACAGAGTGAGACTCCAACTAAAAAAAAATTAATAATGAAAAATATTGAGTTTTGTTCTATTTGGAAAGTTAGCTCATGCAATATTAAATCATGCCAAGTACAGGCAGCAGAATAATATATACAACATGTTGCAACGTTCCTTCTTTTTTTTCCTTCTTTCCTTTCCCTTCCTTCCTTCCTTTCT
This sequence comes from Tarsius wallacei, assembly GCA_963574415.1. Taxonomy (NCBI): domain Eukaryota; kingdom Metazoa; phylum Chordata; class Mammalia; order Primates; family Tarsiidae; genus Tarsius; species Tarsius wallacei. Next base: position 23,330 of record CAUYQG010059049.1, on the reverse strand, counting down.
TCATTTTTATTGACAAATAAGGTTTTTTTTATTTGCTAAGGAGAAAAATCAGTAGCATTTAATTGGTAACTGAAGTTATTTTCAATAAAAAAATAATTTAACTTTTTGAGTAAAAACTAAACATATTCTTTACTGTAATTGTAGAAAAATATATAATAAAAATCCAAAAATAATTTAAAAACTTCCTTAGTCAAGAGTTTCAAGTGTTAAATAGTTTCAAGATTTTCAGTCTTCTACGAGAGGATATTTTACTAAGTGTGCTAGGTCGAGTAAACTTTGCTTTTGAAACTTTTAAAACTATGAAATTGAGTCTTTTCTATAAATATCACTGAAACTATCATAGTGTTTTGAGAATGATGGAGTTTTTATTGTTAAAAATGGAAATAGACACAAATGGATAAATGGTTAACATGTCAGTTTGTTTTAACATTCAGCATATTCCACATTAAAGTCCAAGACTAACTGCGATTCACCTTCTGTTGGTCAAACGGCACTCAGTTGGTTTCTGCTAATGCTGGTATTAATCACATCATAGCTAATGGTCATGATCAGAGGATCAACCAGGAAAATCCTTGCATAATAATAAGGATTGATAGTGTAAAGAATCTGCTTATTAAGAGAACTGATAAGAGGATACTAGCTAGAGTAACTTTGCATGAGATTGTCTGTGCCACTGCTTGAAATGCACCAATTAATGCATATTTTGAGTTGGATATTCATCCTTATCAAAAAAATAGAGAAGACAGCTAGAGTTGATGTAATTAAAATGAATAATTCTCCTATATTTATATTAATTAACCGGTGAGGTATTGATAGGGGAATTTATATAGTGAGTGCAAGTCATAGGACTAGGGTAAGTGCAATGGTATAAAGAAGAATAAAAGGTTTAAGTAGTCGTAGAGGCTCTTTAATAAACAATTTTATTGTGTCAGCAAAGGGTTGAAGTAGTCCACAGGGACCAATGATATTGATACCTTTACAAAGTTTCATACAACCTATATTTATTTGACTAGTGCTAGGAATGTTATGGCAATGATAGCAAGGACACTACGTATGAGAAGGCTAATTATAAACATATTGTTAAGATGAGGTGAAATTCTGATTATACAGTTTTAAGCTCTATGTAATTACTGGTCTCTGCCACTTTAACCAAACTTGTTCTGGAGCAGAGTTAGATTAATCAATTTATCATATTTAGGTGATTCATCTATTAAACTGAGAGTGCTCTAGGAAGTAGGCCCGATTTCTCTTGTCCTTTCACACTGGGAGAAATATTAAATAGAAACTGACCTGAATTACACTGTTCTGAACTCAGACCACTTAGGACTTATTTGTTAAACTAACAATCCATTAGTAGCAGTTATACCATTGGAATGTCCTCAACCCAACTTGATTGTAAATGTTATTGTCAATACGAACTTTAGAACAGGGTTTTGTTGTTATCCCTAGTGTAACTTGTTCTATTGATTAAGTTATTTGGATCAATATGTGCTGTGTTCACTTTGACTGGTACAGTGTAGGAATAAATTATTCAAGGGTTGTGTTATGCTCCAGGGTCACCCCGACCAAAATTTTTAATCCATAGTATTAAGTATTATTGTCTAAGAGGTTAGGATTTGTTAATGTTTCATGAGGACAAGCTTAATAAGGTCTTTGCCTACTTTTATGTGTCTCTTTTTTAGGTATCTCTTCACAAAGAGGTCAGTTTCACTAATTGAAAGTAAGAGATAGTTAAATACTTGTGTGGCCATTCATACAAGTCTCTGTATAGCAAGTGATTGTGCTTCCTTTGCACAGTCAGGATACCAGGGCTGTTAAAAAAAAAAACATCACTGGGCAGGTAGTGCCTCTAATACTGGTAGTCCTAGATGTGATGTTTTTGGAAAACAGGAGTGGTTAGTTTTCACTGAGTTCTTTTTACTTTTTAAAATCTTTCCTTAATGCATGCCCATGTTGGGTTAACAATTTGAGGAGAATAGTCTTTTGATTATTGAATTTTATTGAGTTATTAGCCACCAGTGGAATATTTGGTCTGATGTAATCTTATGGAAGAAGAATAATTTTCTTGTTACTTATATTAACAGAATTAATTCTGTTTCCAAATAGATTGGTTCTGTAACATTTTAGGAGTTTATATTAATATTTAGCATTAAGGTTTTCTTTTTTTTTACACTTGTAAAAGGTTATTTGTGATAAAAGTATATTGTGGTAAACATACCACATTTTAGAAGTTATGCATAATTTAACCTGTCGATTATTATCTGTTATAAGACATGGAAAATTGAATCATGCCATCTGTACCCTAATCACGAATAACTCATTTGTAAATAATTTAGTCAATTTATTTGGCATTAAGTTCTTCTAATGTTGAGTGTGGAAACTTTCTTAATTAGTGGTTGCTTTTAGGCCGACTATAGTGTTTTAACAATTTACTCTCTAAATAAGGCTGTTTCTTGTGTCTAATGAGCTGTTCCTCTTTAGAGTTACATTTACATTATGCGAATGTATTCATTAATTCATTATGCAAAAGGTATAACGGGTAAACATTAAGAGTTGATGTTTCTGTAGGTAAATTAAAGTTGAACTAAAATTCTGTTCTGGACAACTAGGTATCACCAGGCTCAACAGACTTTGCACTTCTACATACAGATCTTCTTACTATTTTGCGTCATAAACAAGTGTGTTCTTCCGAGTGTCCATTAGTAGCTCATTTGGTTTTGGATTTTTCAGCTAAAGTTCTCTTTGTAAAATTGTTCTAGTTAAGATATTATGCAAAAGGTATAAGGGAGAATCTTTTTTTGTGTACTTGAAATTATTCCTTCATCTTTCCCTTATAATGTTTTATCTGTAGCACTTGGATGAATTTCTATTTTATATGCTTTAATTTTGAATATGTATTTTGATTTATATAAATACTCTAAGTTGGTCCTATTAAAACTGAGCTAGCTTGGTTCAAAGAGGTCACATTAATGTGAAATCTCCCAGGAGTCAGCTGACTGCTTTAGATTAGGCTATGTTTTTATTTACTCCAATCCCACTTTTCAGTACACTGACATTGTTACAACTTATTTCGTCTCATATGTAGAATTTTGTTTGCTATAGATCTAGTGTTATTGGGATATTTGACAAGAGTTGTGGGTGTATGTGAATGGTTCATTTTAGTTTGAAATTGGGGATTTAAAAGCTATGATTTTTTTCATCACATTCCTAAAATAGATTTCATTGGAAAAATATACCCAGAAAAATTGCAAATATTGGAATGTGCACAAGTCATTCTTTGAATAATATAGAATAGCCAGATTAATGTGATATTTGAAGATATTTTCTGCCAGACCAAAGTCTCTGGAATTATTATTCATATAAAAAAACTTATAATGATTGAAATGATTAAAACAGATTTTTATTGATGTGAAAATTTTTTTTATCTATCTTACACACACACATCTTCACATACTCACATGTACATTCAGAATATATAGAAAATAGAAAGGCATAGGGAGATGCATACAGATATAACTCTTGGATTCTAGTAAGAAGGAAATAGTTTAATACATGTTAAATAGTTAGAAAAATGCCTGATAATTTCTCTCTCTCTCTCTCTCTTTTTCCACCCTCGCCCTCTCCCTCTTTCTTTCTCCAAATTTTATTGTGAGATGTCAAGCAATCTAGCTTATCTATAATTTGATATATAGAAATTATTTTTACATATAGGTAAACATTAGAAAATGTATTAATTGATAAGCATTTAAATGATTTATTCTCCTATTAAATAAAATTGACTTTGATGAAATTGAAGTCCTTCAAGATTTTAATGTTACTTTATATTCTCAATGTAAGTACTACTTATCTTGTTTGAATGCAAAGCTTTTCTCATACTATTATACTTGGTTTTTAAAAATGAGAAAGAAAAACCTATATAATTAGTTGAAAGTTTTCATTTCTCTGAAAGCACACCAATATTTTGCATTTTAAGTATCAAAGTACTTTTAAATAAATTAATCTTATTAAAGTATCATGATATACAAATGATCATGCTCATCTTTGCATATCCTTAGAGAGGAAAATCATATGAAATGAATCAAATGCACTGTAGTGTATAATAGCTTCAAATCTTTCGAAATTACAGGCAGTCATGTGCTCTTTAGAAACGTTTTAGAAAAATTAGTCTGCACATTTTCCTCATTTTCTAATTTTAAGCTGTTAAAGGCATTGTTCAATGTCTGTTTATATGTTCTGTTACTATTACTTCTTCAGAGGGTCAACATATATTTTTAAAAACCCAGATTATTTCTCTCTTGTGGTTTTTGATTTCCCAAATATCAAGAAAGACTAAAATTGTTAGATTTTTCTGACAATTCACATTATCTATGGAGATTAGTCTTTAAGCTATTTTAAAGTAAGCTGTAAGCAAACTTTTCTCTGCTGCCAGACTAATTTTAAAATTTTAGAGGAGTGATTAACAAATTGAAGTCCTCTGTGAACTCTAAAGTGTTACTTGGATTTCAATTAATTTAAGTATAATAAGCAAAAATAAAACCCTAAATGATAGTTTTGTAAATTCGTTCTGACACCTTGATTATATATATCTCATGCTCTTGGTTTGTGGTGGCTTTCTTTCTTTTGGGGTGGTTGCATAATGATTTTTCTAGAAACTAATGTTATGGGTAGCTAGTCCTTATTGTGATGGCTCTCAAAATGACCAGCAAATTTTACCTTATGTCAACATACCTAATTTAAACAAGATGCTATATTCTTACATTTATTCCCTTGACTATACCATATCTAAATTGCCACAGATCCTTTACATTCTAATATTACCTGAGAATATACCATAGGAAGATGTATTTACTCTTAGTTCTGTAATTGGCATTTGGATGGAGAGGTACTATTTCTTATTCCCTCATTTTATGTCATTTAACTTTTACACTGGTCCCAACTTAGTTGGTAAATTTAAATATTTTATTTCTTTTTGCTTGTGTTTTTTTTTTGTTTGTTTGTTTGTTTGGTTTTTTTGTTTTTGTTTTTTGAGTTGCCAGGCTGGAGTGCAGTGGCACTTACGGCCACCCCAGCATTGACTTGCTGGGCTCCAGGGATCCTTCTGCCTCAGCCTTCCAAGTAACTGGAACTACAGGTGCATGCCCCCATGCCCGGCTAATTGTTTGATTTACTGTAGAGATGAGGTCTCACCAAGTTGCCTAGGCTATCCTCAAACCCGTGAGCTCAGGAATTCCCTCTCCTCAGCTTCCCAAAGTGCTGGAATTGTGGAATATTTTATGTCTTAAATGCTTACAATTATGTATCTGACTAAATTGTGATAGATGACAATGTTAATGCATAATGTGAGGAAGCAATTTTAATAGTCACATATTGCCTTTCTGTAATGTTGCATAACAAATTACACCAAAATTTAGTGTCCTTATAATATACAAAAATTTAGTGTCCTTCTAATATACATTGTCTCACAGTTTCTGTGGATTAGTGGTCCAGGTGTGGTGTAGTTGGGTCATCTGGCTTTGGGTCTCTCACTGGCTGCAGTGGTCTGAGACCCGAACCTTGGGAGGATCTGCTTCCAAGCTCTCTCAAGGTGTTGTGGGCAGGGTTTAGTGTTTCAGGAGCTGTTGGCTAGAGGCCTGCCTCAGTTCCTTGTCATGTGGGCCTCTCCACATGACAGTTTATGAGGTGGCTCTTGGGTTAATCACAAAGGGACAGTAGAGACAGTGCTAGCAAGATGGAAGTCTCATTCTTTTATAACCTAATTTCAGAAGTGATATCTCATCACTTTTACAATATTATATTCATTATAAGCAAGTCACTAGGGCTAGCCTCTCTGAGTAGACATCGTTATGAATACCAAAAGGCAGGGGTAACTGGGGGAAATTTAAAAAGTTTGTCCACACTATATTTTATAAAAGTCACACAAGTTGGGAGAAAACAATTCAAACTTTTTTGTTACCATTTTATTTAATAATTCTGAGGTTAAAACATTTTAAACATAGAACAAAACATAGTTTTTTGGCTTGAAGTCATAGCCATAATCTTACTTTTTATTATCATTTATTAACACATGATCAATCACTTTGTTAAAAGTTACCATTTGTAGGTGAAATTTAAGGATAGGAGTTAAAATGAAAGATTTAGGCTATAATATTTATGTTACTAAATAACCAGTGCTGAATTTCTAATACAAAATGTCAAAACTTGAAACATCAATTGAATGACGGTGAATTTTTCAACTGAAGCCATGAAAACTACAATGAAGTGGTACATTTTTAAGTGTCAAAAGAACAAAAACTATCAGGTGCAAATTATATCCCTAGTGAAACTATTCTTCAGAAATGAAGAAAAAATAAAGATACTAGATAAAGGAAAACTAAAAGATGCTGCTATTAGCAATGCTACCCTTAATGGTTGGTGAAAGAAAATTCTTTAAACAGAAACAAAGTAATAAAAGAATGAATCTTGGAGCATTAGAAAACAAGACAGGCAATCAAACAGAAATATGAAAATGTGTGGTGGAAAATCTTTCTCCTCATTGGTTTTGTAAATCATATTTGATGGCCAAAATAAGAATGATAAAACCACTTTCTACTTAAGAAAGTGTTATTTTGCAGCCAATTGGACGGAGATGGAGACCATCATACTCATCTATCAAAGAAACAAAGAATTGAAGACCGCATGTTCTCACTCTTAAGTGGAACCTGAGCATTAATCACATGAACACAAGGGAGGAATCGGCAGTTACTGGACACTGCCAGAGTAGAGTAGGGAGGGAGGCATGTAACAACACAAGGGGTAACTGGTCCTGTACCAGGGGAATTGAGGACCAGTTGGAGGTTCAAACTTCACTTGCATACTGCCTACTTGTGTAGATACTCTTTACTTGTACCCCACATCTCTATAATAAAAGAAAATTTAATTGAGAAAAGAAAATGTTATTTAAGGATGAATAAGGTAAAATGACCCAAACAGAAGTAAATTTTCCATACTTCACTTGATGTGATAAAATGTCGATTCTAGTAGACTATGATGTCACATTTATATTTTAATTTTCAAAGCAACCAATATGAAAATTGTACAAAACGATACACTCAAAAACATAATACGTATATCAGCCAGATGGAATTCAAACAAATGTTCAAGTAACAAAAAGGAAAGTAAACGAGGAAGAGAAGAAGCAAAGAAAACAAATAATAAAATGGCAGACATACATTCTAACACCTCAAGTTGTCAACTAACATTGCCACCCATCACAAACAAAATGGTGGGAAATGGAAAAATTTTGCAAAATTTTTTTTAAAAATAGTTAAGACTGACTACATTAATATCAGAAGCATTGTTTTGGAGCAAAATAAAATAAAACAAAGTAAACAAACACCACAAACCTACAAACAAGAAGGGAAATTTCATAATGATAAAAGACTCAGTACACCAGGAAGACATGATAATCCCAGACAACATAGTATTAGGGTTAAGGTTAGGGTTAGGGTTATGGTTAGGATTAGTTAGTTAGGTATTTTCCAAACATATAAATCAAAAACTGATAGAGCTGGAAAGGGAATTAGATAAATAAAAAAGTTAAATGTTGTGACTTTAAGAATCTCAACAGTTAATAAAATTAGTAGACAAAATATTAACATAGGTATAGAAAAAATGAACAACACAATAAACAAACTGGGTCTAATAGTCATCTATAAAACATTTCACCATACAGTTGTAGAATACTCGCATTTTCAAGTGCTGTTTTACATCTGCCAAGATTGAACATATTGAAGGTCTGAAATAATAAAAACAACCTTCATCAAACCTAAAAGTAGTAAAATCAGGTAGAATATGTTTTACTATCATAATAGAACCAAACTAGAAATCAATAATAGAAATGCAGCAGAAATACCTCCAAAGAAGCACAACTTAGACAACACATGTCTAAAAAATCCATGGTTCATTGAAGAATTTTCCAAGAAAATAAAAAAATGTAAAGAATTTAATGAGGTGAAAATACTATAACATGTCAAATATTTGGGAGGAGGCAAAAGCAGAGCAGAGAAGGAAATGGATGCACCAAATTCTTACATTAGATAAGTGGAAGGTTCTTGAAACAATGATCTGAGTTCCTATCTCAAGAAACTAGATAAAGAAGAGAAAAACAAACCCCAAAGAAAATAGGAAAATGTAATTATGTATTTAATATGTTTAAATGGTTAGAATATGTTTAAATGGTTTGAACATATGTTTATATATGTTCTATCATGGTAGTGTCCTATGAATGTACTGATAAATACATTAAATGCTAAATTCTGTAATTTTAAAATATTCCTGTACTCGATCATCAAGACAGGGATAACAATCTTAAATAACTTCCTAGGGGGTACAGTTGAAAAGTTGCTCTTCTGGTTTCCACTGAAGTCTGGGCTGGGAGAAGTGGGTTCCTTCAATCTGATCTTTCTCTTTTCCAGAAAATACCTATCTTGCTCCGTCTTTACTAGATGTTCCCCATAGCATTTGATGAACCAATAATTGTGTGATTTGAAGGAACAGGGCGTTTTGGAGGATTTGTCTTTGATCTAATTTATGTTATAAAAAGGGCAATTTTATCCTTTGACACCTTAAAGGCCATTGCTGCTCACAATGGAAAATTAAATTCTAGATCATACATAAGAAATAAAGTTTAACAAATGTGCTTTTATATGAGTCTCTTTGCTTTGGAAAGAACGAGGGTGACTGAAGCAAAGTATTTGAAAACATGCTCAGGTAAAGCTGATAAAAGCTGATATAAATACTTCATAACATTTCAGCTTCTGAATCCAGTTGGCTATCTTAGTTTTTTGACGTGGGGTGCAGTTTAGCCAATTTGGATTATTAATGCAAAGAATGCACTGTTGGGAAAGTGAAACAGACTTTTAGAAGGAATTTTGCTTTGAGTTTAAAAAACTATCATTGCTTTTCAAAAGAAATATACCAATCTTTGAGCTGTCTTCTTCAAACTTCATTATGAAGTGTGAGAAAACTTTCCAGTCAATTAAGATAGAGAAGTTGGCAGCCATGCGCATTCCATCAAATGGGTGTGAGAAAATATGACTGAATGATACAGACATAGAAGAGCTTTCTCTTGTTTACCACAAAGTCTAACTAGGTCTGTGAAGAACTTGACTTAGCCTCATATGTGCTTTCAGAGTAAGTGTGAATGAAGTAAATGCTTAAGGAATTTTGCTTATAGAATGCATAGAAAAATTGAGATGATTTGTGGTTGTGTTCCCTGGAACCTTGAAATGCACATGAATACTAAAAAAGTTTCATGAATTAAGTGTTAGAGAAAATCTATAATTTTTAAAAACAAATTGTGCTTAAATGAGACATACAAAATTTCTGATGTTGGACAGTATAACTGCATCTCTTTTGGCACCATCTAGTTTGTATTGAAGCTGTGAGAGTGATTATATCATAGAAAGACCTGCTCTCGTGTGACATATTGATAAGTATAATTTCAAGTGGTTTGCTATGTGCTATTATTTGAATTTCCTTTCCTTTTAACTAACATGGAAACAGTTATATTGTCATCTTTGTCATGAAATCTGTATGAGGTTATTCAAGATGATGTTTACATAGTGATCTAAATTCCAGATTCAGTCACCTACCCAACTTTAGAAAGTGGTAGAATCTTTGGCATAACTAAGCCTGTGCAGTGTTCTTTCCAATAAAATATGCACTGTGCCTGTGAGCCACCTGGAAATAGTACTAAGGGTATTCTTATAGAAATGTAAGTTTCAGTGGAGCTCTATAGTTCCAGCACAGCTAATATTAATTTCAGTTTTGGCTTAAGGTCTCATGAATATTTTGGCTTGTTTATTTGGCTCTATTAAGTTGTATTCAGTTTCATATGAAAATTGGGATCGTTTGTGGTTTTATTCACTGAAACCTTGAAATGAATCTAAATATTTTTAAAATGCTGATTAATTCAATAAGTGTCAGGTTTCCATACAAATTGGTAGTAAGTAGTGTACATTTTATAGATATTGTTAGGAGAAATATACTTAAGCTGTTAAACTCAAATCTTAGGTAAAATCTCCTTATGTCTCAATTTGTTCACTGGTGAGAAATTTCAGCAATATTTTAATGCAGAGCTTTCATGAACCTATTTGACACCCCAGGTACTACATAATAATGGCAAAATGATGTATTTACAAAGGACTTCTAAATTGTCTGAACTTGAATTTGCACTTGGAGGAAAGGTACTATAAAAGCTTCAAGATGATTAGCTCACCAGAAAACATGAATTTTATTTTTCCAAAACTCATTACAAATGTTGCATTGACACTTTAAAAAATGGATTATGGACCATTGATCTCTTTTTGCTTTTTATTCATATTCCAAAGAGGTCAAACTGGTCACATTTGGTCTCTGACCTAGAAGGTTATTATAACACTGGAACTTTTAAAACTGCTTAAAACGTAGAAAACACAACAATAACATCAAGATGTTATGTACAAAGATTATTCAGAAATAGTTTATTTAAAAATAAATTCAGATAAATTGTTAATCATTTGGAATTATTTTAGAAACGTTATTTTATCACTTTTTTTACTCAAGTAATGTTATAGAAACACTACACCAATAGAAAGACACTGCTTCAACAATACTAGGAAATGGTAAAAGATTAAAGAGATAGGAAGCAAAGAAGAGTCAGCTAACAAAAGGCAGAGTTTACTGTATTCATTGCATGTCAATTCTTTAAAAATAAACATGATTTCTAGATGATGATATTATGTAATTTATAGTTTAATAATATTTGCCAAATGTAAGTCTATATGCTTTAAATTGTTTATATTTATGCTTATTTTATACTAGAATGCTTTTGGAAAGTAAAACACCTAAGTTTTAAATTATTGGCAGTTGTTCAAATTTATTTTATATTATTTAGTTGTCTGCTTTGTGCAATTATTTCCTGCCTCTGAACAATTTCAAAATCTGGAAATTTGTACCAACAGGCATAGACTGTAACTGTCTGTATAATTTGCCACAGTGTAAGGATTGTAAAAATATAGTGTTTAACCGTAAGCAAAACTTGAACTACATACATGTGATTCCAGATAGCCGTTTACTGTAATGGTTTCATTTATCTCTGTCACAACTGTAGTCAACTATAGTCTTCACATTTAAAATTCTGTGCTCTCTTGCAAGACGTTCCTAAAAATACATTTTTTTTGCTCTAGATTCATACAAAATGCATGAGTCTGTCTATATTAATAATTTGTGCATTTGATAAACCACATTTTATAATATAATATGATGTTTTTCTTTCCTAAATATTAAAAATTGATTCTTCCTTTTCTCTTTGTATCAGATTATATGGCATCATGTCTATAATAACAAGTGTTTCTTAGCATTGTGTTATGAATCTGTATTAATCTATTTTCTCATTGCTTATATCATTGTTGTGCATGCATTAGAGGTACTATGCTTCTTAGGAAAAAGAAAATTCCAAGAAAGATTTCATTTAGAATGCATTTTCCATAAGATAAGGAGAAGCAATAACTATAAACAATAAAACAAAAATTTTCTTAGTTTCTATTTTATGCTACCATGATAATGCAACTTCCGCCAAAACTGTTTTACTTTCTGTCCCTCTTCATTCTTCAGATAATACATAAAACAGCACTTGGGAAAGACTTTGCTAAATAGATAGGTATGTTTTAGATCACAATGCACTGTTTGCTTCTTTCAAAGACTAAAGTTTATGATTATTAGTTTGATTTATTGTTTATGGTTATTAACAACATTCCGGATGGCAGAAGTGATGTCAATTTTGTACACTATCACAGAGGAGGTCAACAGCAGATATTCCTCTCAGATGAAGGGCCTCTAAGAGATCTGGAAGAGTCAGATCTCAGGTTGTATTAGCACAAAATATAAGCAGCTACCTGAAGGATGAGAAGCCTCGGGAAGGAGGACATGGGGAGAGAGAGAATATTTGCTCCTATTTAGCAATTAGATTGCTCAGAGGAGAACAAAAAGGTTAGGTCGTGCAAGGGATGGACACACACAAGATGACTGATGTGTGGGACGTGGAAGTTGGAATAACAGAGAGAAAGCCAGAGCGATGGCAGGGCCCCAGACCTTGCAATTCCTTTAAGCTATGATGAGAAGACTGAGTAGACTCAAAGAGCAATGTCGGGATTAATTTGACTAATGGCTATGTAATTTAATAGGAGATATTTTAGCATAAGAAATCCAAAATGGAAGAATGATGAATCTACTTCTGAAATAATCTAAAAAGATTATCTCACTGTAGTGAAAACAGGTGATATTTTGGAGCTGAAGATTTTTGATATGGCTCTGGATTCAAATTTCCTTAATTCCCTGACTGGGTTATATTCTAATTGTATGAGTTGGCAGGATACTTAGAAGTCCTATGACTAGTTTCTTTATCATTAAGATGAGGATAACAATAGTACTGAGTAGCCCACTGATTCCTATTAATATTATATAGAAATTGAGACTGTACCTTTATTATAGGAAAATTGCAGCACGTATATAATTTTCATTTTTCTTTATGTGCTTTCTTTTTTAAAAAGCAAACCATTTCTCTTTCAAAAGAGAAGGAAACATACTGAAAAGGTTAAGTGGTACAATAGCTTATATGATGTAATAATAACTTGTATAAAATTGAGAAAACCTTATGCCTTGCCTATGAGACATCCTGGCCTAGTCAATCTACGAGCAATTTCTTATTTAATAGTCACAGGAACTCAGTGTGCTTCACTCTTTTTCTGTCTCCTTTTAGAAATAAAATATTGAGTAAAAAACAGTTTAAGTAATTTGTCTCAGATCATCTTTCGAAGAAGTGGCAGAGTAAGACTTGAACCAATAGAGTCTGGAGCCCACCAGTTTACACTTTAAGCTCCTCTTTGACAAGAAATAAATGCTTATATATTTATGTTTATATATATTTTATACACACACATTAGAGACCTTTATTTTTTATTTATTTGGTTATGTACTACATTCAAAAATATTTGCAGGAATCACAGTAGCCTGATTTTACAAGTGTTTCTACAATGCAGAAATCAGTACAAGAAACCAGAGTCAACAGCATTAAAATAGTTTCCCATACAACAAAGACCTTGTGACCATGGCAAATTATTTCACCGTCATGTTACCTAAAACATGAAGTGCACACATATGTGTAGAGACAATGAATACTTTAATAAATGCATATGTGTTTTAAATATCTCCATCCCAAGCAAGCTATTTTTGCTTGAGAAAACTTTTTAAAACAGGAAATACTATACAAGTTCAAGGACTGAATGATTAAGCCAAATTCATTTTTATTTAGTCAGATGTGAAAAATACATAGTTAATTGGTAGGCAAGATCTCAATGTACCAGAATCCAATTATGGAATCTTCAAAACACTAGTGAAATAAAAGTTAATGAGACATTTTAAAGACATTACAATTTTATGATACTGATTTATTTTGAAAACTGGCAAGGATAAATTTAAGTTTAATGTGCTGAATTATTATCTGTCTTCATTTTAAATTTCCAACCAAAAGAAATATTAAGTAGTGAATAGTGAGTTTGTGTATATATGTATATATATTTGTATATGTAAATATATATATGGTGTGTTTTTAATTAAGAATTCATTTTATTCTTTTTTAAAAATTGGCTTTGAAATTTGGTCAGTTATATTATTATTGCCCTCTGAATTATAGTAAACAAAGGGAACAAATACTCCAAATCAGCACTAATTCAGATGTTATTGGACACATACCAATGCCAGCAAAAATAATTACAACCATGAACCCATATTATTAAACAAGTATTAAAATAAAGAGTGAATTGGTTTGGCATCTCTAAAGAACACTTGTTAAAAAGTTTTTTTCTTACAACTGAAAATTAATAGTGTTAATTAACCTTAACATTATAAAGTCTTTTATTTTGATAGTTTTAACATTAGTCTTTAAAAAAATATTATGTAGTCTCTTTTTCCAATGAATAAAAGCTTATTTTGTAGTTAGCAGGTGTAATGAAACCCATTCAGTTGATTAAATAGATGGGCCATAAGGAGGTGGTTTATGGTCTGTAACTACATAAAAGCAAATGAAAAAAAAAGAGGAACTGAAGTCATGCACATAAAATATCATCTAATATTATTTACACCAGGAAAACATATCTGAGATAAAAATGAGTAATCATATACAACCATGGAACTTTATTAATTTGTAAATTAACCTACATTTCAAAGCAACTATTTTAAATAAAAATTTCTACTTGCTATATTCTCAGTATGCATATTTTGTTTTATTGAATAAAGTAATAAGTGTTCATATTGATAAAAATGGTATGCCTTTACCATAGCTGCAGTGGCTAGGACTCTATTCAGTAGAGTAGATTTTATTCTATTCTATTCAAATGTCAATGCTGTGAAGCTTCCTTGTTTCTAGAATATAGTTCTATCTTTAGCAGAACTCCTTAGATCACCTTGAACATACTCTAAGAATTTAACACTGACTTCACACATAATATATACTTTAAAAAGGATTGAATACATAAATACTTTTGTCATAGGTAAATTACGCATTTTAAAAAATTTTCTGTGCTTGTCTTATCCACTAGACTTAAAATCTGTGAGGACAAGAACCACGTCTTTTTCATTGTCATTATTTTTAGAATTTATTTCAATTTTCTTTTCTTTATTTTTTTTGAGTTGAGGTCTCACTCTGTTGCTCAGAATGGAGTGCAGTAGAATGATCAAAGCTCACCAAAACCTTGAACTCTTGGGCTCAAGTGATTCAACCTCCACAGCCTTCTGAATAGCTGGGACTACTGGTGCACACTGCTGTACTCGGCTAATTAAAAAAATTTCTTTGTAGAGACAAGGTTTCGCTATGTTGCCCAGGCTGGTCTCAAAATTCTGGGCTCAAGAAATTCTCCCACCTCAGCCACCCAAAGTGCTGAGATTACAGGCATGAGCCACTAGGCCTGATCATACAATGTTAACCATAGTAGGAAATTAATTCATGCATCAGGTATGCTTTTGATTGCAAATAACAGAAAATTCAACCATCATATCTTAAATAAATATAAGTAATACTTATCTCATAGCAAATAAATAAAAGATACTCATTCTAGACTTCATGTACCAGCTCAACTATCAAACCAGGCTTTAAAAAAAACAAATATTTCTGTTTCACCGTTTTAAATGTTACAAAATGGTTGTTGTACTCACCTTCTTCCAGAACGAGGTTCTTATTCAAACAGGAAGAAGGCAGAGGAAAGAGAGTTTCCCATTCTAATGTTCTTATATTTTTCTAGATGATAAACCTTGCCAGTATGCTTCATCTCACATGCCATCAGCCAGAACCAGGCCATATGTCTGCCTTGAGGCCAGTGCATAATCAATAGATGGAGGTGATCATGGAAGATGTAGACTAGTCATGCTTCAGTCTCTGGGATTGGAATAGGGCTTACGCTCCTAGAGATCAATGGATCTTGCATTCTGCCTAACCAAACCAGGGTTTAGTTAGTAGAGAAAAAGCAAACCATCATGTAGTTAGTGGATGATAAATATTACAATTTTTATTTTGTATTGGACAATGTTGCAATAAATATGACCTGAATAGAATTGGATGTGTTGAAATGAATTACGTATGTCATATGCCATCTTCAATTGAATCTTATATTTTTATTTTTATTTGTTTGGCAAAATATGAGCAATTTCTGTTCCTTAGAAGATAATTGCAAATGCATAGATTGTTGTATATTTTTAGTTAAACTGGAAAAATATGCAATATTGGAAAGATGCATTCTTTTCATCAACTGTTTTTTAAAATGTAGCTCATGCTCTTACAATTGCAAGGAAAACTCAAGTGTGCAATTATATCCTTTATCTTTTCTTAGGTCTTTAAATATAAACATGAATTTAGATTCCATTCATCGATTAATTGAGGAAACACAAATCTTCCAGATGCAACAGTCATCGATTAAAACACGCTGTGACACGGTAGCAGCTGCCTCGCCTTCCAGGGATACTTATAATTCTTGCTTCCCACCTTACAAACTACAATCTCATGCCGTCCACAATTTCTGTGCTCACTCGCATAACACCAACGAATGGGATATTGGCGAAGAACTTCGCCTGCGAGAGCTTGAAGAAGTCAAGGCCAGAGCTGCCCAGATGGAAAAGACCATGCGGTGGTGGTCAGACTGCACAGCCAATTGGAGGGAAAAATGGAGTAAAGTTCGAGCTGAAAGGAACAGCGCTAGGGAGGAAGGAAGGCAACTCAGAATAAAATTAGAGATGGCAATGAAAGAATTGAGCGCACTGAAAAAGAAACAAAGTTTGCCACCTCAAAAGGAGGCATTGGAAGCTAAAGTTACCCAGAATCTGAAGCTTCCTGGTTTCATAGAAGAGTCCTGTGAACATAGAGCCCAATTTCAAAGTCGTTCCGAAATGTGTGAGTCTATAATAAAAAGACAATTCTCTACAAAGGAAAAAACAAATAGTAAGGTAAGAAAAAAAAAAATTCACGGAGCAATCTAGAGATGTGCATTTTTGAATGACATACATAGTGATGAAAAAATAAGAGAAACTCGGTGTTGACTATATTAGTCTGCCAAGGCTGTCATAACAAGGTGCCACAATCTGGGTGCCTTAAGCAAAATAAATGTGTTCTTTTACAGTTGTAGAAGCCAGAAGTGTGAGACCACATTGTCAGCAGGGTTGGTTTCTTCTGATCCCTCTCTCCTAGACTTATGGGTGGCCATATTTTCTCTGCATGT
The DNA here is from genome assembly GCA_963574415.1 of Tarsius wallacei. Classification (NCBI taxonomy): domain Eukaryota; kingdom Metazoa; phylum Chordata; class Mammalia; order Primates; family Tarsiidae; genus Tarsius; species Tarsius wallacei. The sequence goes on along the minus strand of CAUYQG010059049.1, from coordinate 6,549 downwards.
TGTCTTTTCTCTGTATACATGTCTGAGTCCTAATTTTCTCTTCTCATAAGGACCCCATCATCAGGCCCACCATAATAACCCCAATTTAAATAAATCCTATCTCTAAAGGCCCTGTCTCTAATAATTGTCACTTCCTGAGGCACTGGGTGTTAGGACTTCAGCAAATGAATTTTGGGGAAGTATAATTTCAACCCTTAGCGGTGATTTTACTGATATCTATGGCAAATATTAGCCCAGCATTTTTAATGTGAAAATAAAGTATTTGGTAACATTTCTTTCCATTTACCCTAATTATGTCAAAATTATAAAAGATCCAAAAAGCAGTTTGAATATTTCTCAAGCTTTGGAACTCTTCTTGTCTTACAATTCGCTCCTTGTAAAATGGGTACCATAGGCAAATACCTTTAAGAACTGCTTCACGTGACCCACTCTTGGAATTTGTTGGCATACTTTGAATCTTAGAGCTTCTGTGAAACTTTTAAAACATTTTTTATTTGATCTACCAGTTTATATACTCATTCAACTGTAAACTACCACCATCTCTGCTTTTGTTTTAAACATTATAATATTATTGACAACAAACAACCCAGAGAACATACTTTGGGAAACTTTAGGAGCGCATGATAGCACTTATCATAGTATTAGTTTATTCTGTTACTTCTTTCTACTTAATTCCACCTCTAGATACTGTTAATTAACATCTTGTACCTCTATAATATAAAATTTTAAGCTTGTCTATAATGCATAGAATTTATGGTAGGTATAGCCTAGATTCAATTATAGATGAAAACATTTTTAAAGATTACACTAACACAATTACTTCCACTTAATTGGTCTTCTAGTTTTTTAAAAGAAATTATTAAACTTGTAATCCAAGCTGCTAGTACCTTTGTGTATATCTTTGGCAAAGCAACATATATTTTCAAAATTTAGTTATTTTAATATATGTATTGGAATGCAGTGATAGGGATGAGGGAACACAGCTCGTATAATGTTCCCAGAAATTATTTGATTATTATTACACGTCACTAGACTTCACATTTGAGAAAGTAAAGGATTCTTTCCACATGTATTAGGCTGGGAAATTCTCAGTGTATTGGGTTTTATCTGAAGTATCTTTGTATTATTAGTATCAAAGACAAATTATACATACTTGGAAAAAACATAGGAAATTAGGAAATTTTTTTCCGATGGTAGGGAAATAAGTATTAACCATTGAAGAAACTTTAATGAGTTTTCTTTTCTTTTTTTTGGAAAATGTATTTGCCAACCGTAGGCCTAATGATAAAAATTCCTGCATATTTGACTACAGTGTTTTCCGTGGAGAACAACACATATCTTATTATATTAATTATCAAAATAAAATACTAAAAATGAAGTACCATTGAGATTTTACTGGACTATTCATTGAGATTTTATTTGAATTGGCTTTATTTCAGTGAAAACTCATAAAACAGGGAAAACTTAAATAATAGACAAATATCAGTAATGTGGGTTCTGTGAAGTTTTGAAATTATGCTACAAGATTTTGATATGATGGCCATGCTTATTTAAATGTCCCATTTAGTTATATTGGCGATTTGACTAGGGAAATAAAACAATAAACAAATTTATTAAAATGTTCAAAAGCTTCCTGAATTATTTTTCCACTTTGTTTTCCAAAAATGTTTAAAAAAATAATCATTGGTTTTACTTTGAAAACTCTCAAGTGTCTTGTGACAAAAGAAACTTTAAAGAGGAATTAATTAACTTATTTAAAATTTATTGCAGCTGTTCAAGTTTTTGCACAGTTATTTTTAGCTCTGATTAGAACAAGAAAGCAATCTAAAAGTTAAATCAGACCTTTTAAGAAGTGTGTTTTATTACAATAAGGGAGAACATTGAAAGAAAAATAAGTTTGAAAAAGAACACAAGTGAGTTAGAACATATAACACCCTTAGGGAATGACAATGAAATAAAAATATGGATTTGACTCTGTATTGTAACACTTATTTTCTTCTTAAAATATATTTTCTATGATATTTCACATAGGAGATCTAAATATTTACCAATTTTTTTCCAGGAAGAAGGTGTGGTTATTGATCTAAGATTAAATGAGGAGATGAAACCCAATCTAGATTGTGTTGATTTATTCAAGAATGATGGTTCTGAAAACTGTGCAATGAAACCTGTACTGGGGCTGCAAGCAATTCATCTGCCTCTGAAAAATGGAGCAACTGAAATTTCAGCTCTGCAAGTGCATTTGGATGAATTCCAAAAAGTCCTATGGAAGGAAAGAGAGTAAGTGCTAACCATTGCCTCCCTTAAGTCTGAGTTTCAAACCTACTAAAATGGTAAAGATTGATGTGTTGGTTACTTGATAATGTGTTTAACCCATGTTTGGCCATTACTTTTTAAAATTTAAATCAATATTAGCCATTGAAGAAGCTTTAATGAGCTGAATTAGTTTGACAGATATACATATTTTGAATTTTAAAAGTAATTTATAACTCATTAGTAGTTATCATTCTTTTAAGGTCATCTTTTTCCTAACCATGTTCTCATTATCTCTGATAGATTCACTTTAATCGTATCTGAATTCTTCAAGTATATGGTTAAAATATGCAGTGTCTTTTCTAATTTTTTCAACTTTTTTGGACTTCAATGAGTCAATGAAAATGAATATTAGCAACAGGACAATCAGTTTTGTGAGGTATTAGTTACAGAAAAAGATGTCTTATACTTGGACCATTGTGGTACAGAGGATAGAGCACTAGCCTAGTAATTAAGTAATCTGAATACTGGTGTTTGTTCTGACATATTCTAGCTTCTAGCTATGTGATATCAGATATTACCTCTTTGTAAAAACAGAGATAGTGACATTATGTTCCAGTTATCTATTATTTTGAAACAAACTTACCCACACAATGGTTATTAAAACTACAACCATGTATTTTGTTCATGAATCTTGAATATGGCTTGGTATGGGCAGATTCTCTCTCATATGTGGCATCAGGTGGGATGGCTCCAAGGCTGGGGCTGGAATTATTGGAAGCTTGACTCACTCGTCTGGCAGTGCATCTTGGTTCTCATCTGGGCCTCAGCTGGAACACCTGCATGTGGTCTATTCATGTGGCTGCTTGGCTTTCTCACTGCATAGTGGTTAGTTTTCAAGTGAAAATAGATAGAAATACACGGCATTTTAATGTTCATGCCTTAAAAGTCACATGGTGGAGGTGTGCTGTGGCTCGGACTTTTAATCCTGGCATTTTGGGAGGTCAAGGCTAAAGCAGAAATATCATTTGAGGCTGAGCAACATAATGAGACTTTGTCTCTGCAAAAATATAAATAAGATAAATTAGTCAGGTATGGTGGTGTGCCCCTGTGGTCCTAGCTACTCAGGAGACTGAGGAGGGAGAATCACTTAAGCCCCGGTGAAGGTTGCAATGAGCTATGATCATGCCACTGTACTCCAGCCTAGGTGACAGAGTGAGATCCTATCTAAAAAAAAAAGAAAAGGAAAAAAAGTTACATAGGATCACTTCTGACCCACTTATTTGTGGTGGTAGTCTCAAAGGTTCACTAAAGTTCAAGAAAGAGGGGCCCTTTCAATAAGAGAATTGTCAAAATTCTTTTATTATAAGGTTGTGTAGAATGTGGTCATGGTGACAATGATCTTTGCAAAATACAATCTGTCATAGCCTTCCTCACAGAATTCTTGCAAAGATTAAACACAAGTAATGGTCCTGGAATGTGAAGCTGGTAATATGAATTACTCAATATGTTTTTTCTTTTCTTTTATTATTTCTTTGCGATCAACTTATAAAAATTTGTTAGCACAATGTGGAATATTTGATGCACTTTAAAATGTGGTCCCAAACCCTAAAAATAATTAATTATTTCATTAGTCATAAAACACTTAATGGACAGATAGGGATATGTATAAATATATATATACATGATATATAAATATGACTATATATATTTTATAATGATTTTAATTTCTCTGGTTTAAGTGGACTGAAAAAAGGGATTAATACGTATCCCTTTCATAAGTGCTTTAAGCTCTTAATCTGTCATTTATTTTCTGCCAGTCAGAAATTTCTCATTAGTCCCTTTGAAATCTACTTTTGCCACCAATAACCTTTTTCACATTCTTTGTCTATACTTCACCATTTTAATAGATTGTGATAATCTAAAATCTGTGTACAGAATACTTGTTATTCTGCCATCAAGTGTAAATTCCTAATAGAGACAATCAACATTAATGGAAAAGAACGTAAAGTTGATTTAGTCTCGCACACATATTATTGACTAATTTTATCTGGACCTACAAATCTCAGTTAAGTTCTAACCTCTATGTTTTTTTTCTTGAAAGACAACATTTTGGTCATGATGGACTTTTCTCAAACTCACTCACAAGGTTAACTCACTGATTAGTGTCACAGGAAAAATGTGAAGCTGCTTTTTCCTAGATATAAACTTTTCTATTCTAAGCTGCAGTTTGAGTGATACCTGTATACTATCTTTACATGCGTGCTCACACACATATACACAGCATATATTTTTGACTTTCTGGGAATAATCCCTGAGTAAGTTAAATCTCTAGTTCTCAACAATTTCAGTATATAAAATAAGGGAGTCAAAGAATAAGAGAAGAAAGGGAGCTTTGATTTGGCTCTGTCTACTCTCCCCTTTAAGAAACAGTCTACAGATGCTATGAGTCATGGTGCCCGTGTCCATGAATCAACATTTGCATGCAATTCACATGAGGCAATTGTAGTTATTTTTCTATCACCAGATAATGTTTCCCAAGAATATGGAATATGTTATTGCTATAAATCTTTTAAATTCTCCCTCCTGGAATCTCAGTGAGTGGGTGGCTTGAATTGAGAAGATGTGAACATATTTTTTTCCATGTTCCCATCTAGTGGGGACATTTTCTCAACTCATGCTCAGAAATCAGCTCAGGAAACTCTGGGACTCATTTTATTCACTGTCTCTGACTAGAACCTTCTCATCAAATACACTAAACCTTATTATTTTATTTGTATTCTGAGTACTGTTTAGTTTTATGGATAATTATCCAGTCTATGAAAGCTTCTCATATACTGAGAATTTATACATTTCTGATGCCTTAGATAAAGACTTCTCAGATAGAAAACTTGGGGAGTAAGGTTGGGTAACCTCATCTTTTTATAGAGCTAGGTATACTTAAAAATGCAGAAAGAGGAGCTTTGGCAATACCAAATCTTAGATATGAGAAACTGTGAGATAAAATATTTTGATGAAAGTGTTTTGACTGTCCAACATCTATTTAATGTTTGGACATCCCTCTAGCTCATGAAACAGAGTTTACATCTCTGCATAATTATGAAAATGATAGTAAGTCTCTGCCACAGTCTCCCTTGCAATGAGGGTGCTGACACTTGACCTAGCAACAGCTAGTCAGATGTCACCACCTAGACTCTTAAGTCAAGCAAATGCTCCAAGCAAGCAGAAAGCAAACAGAAACTGTGAGGAGAATGTTGCCCCAGTAGCTACATCTTATATCTCCAGGCAGCAGTGGCCTCTGGTTCCTAGTGGTACTACCTATTATCTCACATTCGTGGCACACTGAAGTCTTACTGTGATGTCTTGTACCTTGGTGGTGGTCATAATGTTGTGCTCATGGGAAGATTTCTATGACTTTATTATAGCTGTTTCTGGCTGCATGTATTTTCTCGAGACCTCTTAGATTTTTTTTGAGGTATTAATATCCTTTTCCACTCAAATTGGCTATTTTGAATATATTTGCTTGCCAGATACATAATTTATACCAGGGGAGTATACAAACAACAGACAGTTGGTTCTTTGTAGCACCGGTTTAGAGGCATAAGAGGGGCCCTTGTCCCTGGCTGCTTTGCCTCCAAGCCTCATTCCATGGCCCTCCTAGAGATTGCTGAACTCTAGGAGTTCAGCATACTTTAAGTACATCTCTTTTCTAATGAAATTAGCTGTATATGACTTTGACAGTTTGCAACTAAAAACACCTAATGTTGATTGATGTAATTATAAATAGTTAGAAGTGCAATTGCAAAATGACACATATGTTGCTAATTAAATGTATATTTGTAAAAACTTTTATTGTTAACAGTTTAATACTAACTCTTAATTTTGGACTGTTATAAAATGGATATCTACATGTTATTGCAAGATAGCTATTTTTATTCAGTAACATTTTTATATTGAGAGACCCTTTCAGAAAATGGCAATTGAATAAAATGTTTCACAGTTCAAAAATTATTCATATTTAACCCTAGATATTACTATTTTAGGACTATTTATCCTTGAGAGATATTTGAGTAATACTCTTGTCTAGAAATACAAATTTGATTTATCATAGGATCAGGACAATTAACAAAATATTTAAAAATTGCAAAGAGGCCGGGCTCAGTGGCTCAGCCTGTAATCCCGCGCCTTGGGAGGCAAAGGTGAGTGGATTGCCTGAGCCCGCGGGTTCGAGACCCGCCTGGGCAAGCGAGACCTCATCTCTACAATAAATCAAAAAATTAGCTGGGTGTGGTAGCG
>CAUYQG010059047.1:0-16465 GCA_963574415.1 Tarsius wallacei | reverse complement strand
AAATAGCTTTGTTCTCTCCTCACTTGATAGCTTTGGTGAGGGCAATATTCTAAGGAAAATAAACAAATAAACCCATTTTCTTTCTTTAAAAATACAGATTGTTGGCTGGGCTCGGTGGCTCAAGTCTGTAATCCAGCACTTCGGGAGGCGGAGGTGAGAGGATTGCCTGAGTCCAGGGGTTTGAGACCAGCCTGGGCAACTTGTGAGACCTCATCTCTACAGTAAAAAAAAAAAAAAAAATTAGCTGGGCGTGGTAGCGCACGCCTGTAGTTCCAGCTACTTGGAAGGCTGAGGCGAAATGATCGCCGGAGTCCAGCAGATCGAGGCTCCAGTGGCTGGGAGTGGCCACTGCACTCCAGTCTGGGTGACAGAGTGAGACTCCAACTCAAAAAAACAAAGGGTTTGCCGGGCTCGGTGGCTCAGCCAGTAATCCCGCGCCTTGGGAGGCTGAGGTGAGTGAATTGCCTGAGCCCGCGGGTTCGAGACCCGCCTGGGCAACTTGCTGAGCACTCATCTCTACAATAAATCAAAAAATCAGCCGGGCGTGGTAGCGCGCGCTTGTAGTTCCAGCTACTTGGTAGGCTGTGGTGAAATGATCGCCGGAGCCCAGCAGGTCGAGGCTGTGGTGGCCGGAAGCGGCCACTGCACTCCAGTCTGGGCGACAGAGTGAGACTCCAACTAAAAAAAAAAAAAAAAAGAAAAAAAAAAATTTCATTTGTTCTAACAAGACAAACAAGGATCTGATTTCTGTCCTTCTCTCCAGTCCCATCTTACCCCCCTTCACCTCACACCCACAATCACCCTCATCAAATATACTGACCACCTCATCCAACATAATGCATTCTCTCTTCTTTATTTTTTACAAAGCACTGCTGTATTTCTAGCAACAGAATTGTGCCTGACACATAACCGGAACTTAACAAATATTTGTTAAATAAATGAATAAGTGGATGAATAACTTGTGTGACTAGAGCATTCTAATTCATGGTACAATTATATTTCTCATTTAAAATGAATACACTGACATTCTGATTTGGTAGGGCTTGTTTAAAGCTACAAAGAGACATAGTTCCTTCATGAACTGACAAAGCATATGTATTTGTCAAGACAAAGGTAGATTATATATGGTGATAAAGTCATCAACATAATGCATTCTCTCTTCTTATACCTCCAGAAATCACTTTAGAGTCTCTGCTTTCCCTTTACCTGCTCATGTCTGAATGACCAACTGATGTGTTTACTTTTCTTCCCTCTCTTATTTTTTATAACACGTTACAAGAACATTTTGATCAGTCGTTTATCTGTAATCAATAATGGTGTCAATTTTGTGGAGTTCCATTAAAATAGGATCATCAGATGTGCTGGAAGTAAAGAAACATATTTAGTTGAGAAATTTTTGGTTTTAGAACAATTTTATTATATTCTGTGCATACAAAGCATATGTGTAGTTTAAGAAGTGATAATATTCACACATATTCACAAACTCTGCTGGATAAATAGAGCACTGCTGTACCTATTAAATCCCATTTGCTCCTCCAGGTCATATTCCTCTAATTCTCCCCTACAGTAACCATTATCATCAAATAAAATGTTATTGCAAATAACCTTTAAAGCATATATTTAATTTTAAATGTATAATACCTATATTTATATTGAGTATATTACACTGCGTGTGTTCTTCTGGAAATTTTATTTTATTTTATTTATTTTTTTGGTGCCAAAACCCGGGATAAGAAAATTTTATTTTTGAAAACCTTAAATTGTGTTTGTTAGCATTATGCATATTTTATTTCATTTATTTATCATTGCCATATAGTCATCAATTTAAAAAATATACTGCCATTTGTAATTTATTCTTTTATCAAAAAGTATTTGGAGAGTGCCTAGGTTTTATTCTTACAAAATACAAATATCTTGACATTCTTGTACATATCTTGCACTATAGATGTGCAAAAATTTCTAGGGGGGGTATATAAAAAAGGTCATTGCTTAAAGAATACCTTTAGTTCTTTTAGCTATGTCAAGTGAATTTTCAAAGAGATTGCATCATTTCAAACTCACACTAGACATGTTTCTCATTTCCATTTGCACATACTTTTTATCAAACTTTTAAACTGTTAAAAATAGGATAATAACAAATGGTATGTCTTTGTAACCTTAGTTTGTGTTTTTCTTGATTGCCAACAAGATTGGGCCATTTATGTTTCCTTGTCTGTGAATTGTCTATTTATGTCTTTTGTCAATTACTCTATTTTTCTCCTAATCAGTTTATTTCAATTGTTTATATATTCTGGAAAGGGGACTTGTTGACTATATCTATGGTAAATTGAATCATTGTTTAATAAATACTCTCTTTTTTAGACGAGAACATTTTGAGTTTGAATCTTTATGTTGCTTTGGAATGTGAACAGAACTCAAATGTCTCTAAGCTAAGAGTATAGGAGGCATACTGAGTAGCTGACAGCTCTCTTGTGATCTCATCTTCTGAGATGCATAATCCTATGCATGTGCTGGGTAGCAACTTTGCCCAGAATGAGAAGACACATGGAGCTGACCTAAACCATGAACAAACAAGCACAGCCCAGAAAACAATGATTTGAGAATAAAAAATATTTCTTAATCAGTATCTTCGTGAACATAAGCTTTTAAATATAATTTACGAAACATCACCTCAGTGGTTTAAGTTTATATCTTGTTTAAGAAATATTTTTTATTCTCAAATTATTGTTTTCTGTATTTTTTCTAAGAATTAAAAAATTTCCTTTCACACTTAAGTACTTAATTATTTGGATTTTATTTTTATGAATATCAAAAAGTAAACAAGATTTTTTTTTGCCATTATTTCTTCCCTTTTCTGTTTTTTCTTTCCCTTCCTTTTCTTTCCTCTTTCCCTTTCCTTTTCTTATTTTTTCTCTCTGCCTCTCATTCTTGTTGTCATTTTTTCTTTTTCTGTTATAATTTTCATATGGCTAACCAGTTTGTCTAACTTTAATTATCAAAAACCATTTTTTCATTTCCTATTTCTCTCATAAATTAGGTTATCGTAAATGTTTGTGTTTTCATTTTTAATATTTTGTCCTCTATGGCAATATTATACTGCCTTCATTTCTAGAGATTTCTAGCAAATCTTGATATCTTGATATCTGTCTGTTAGGTGAAATTCATAACCTGCTTTTAAAAATTATCTAATCTTGTTCTTTATTTTTTGTTTTAAATTTTTGGGAGTTCTGCAATTATAGTTATTAGTAATATACTTTATCTGATTATATAGCTAGATAGGGCATTAGGAATAATTTTTAAAACTTTTTATGGAATGTATTTTAATGGAGAGAGATCTTTCTAGTTTATCTTCCAAGTCTGGGTATGTTCCTTGTTTATAGCCCAAACTAGTAAACAAATGAAGTAACTCTATTATTTCATTCAGACCGAGAATATATGAAATTACGTTCTCTGTTCCTATTTAATAATCATCTAAAAAGCTTATAGACAAACTTGCCCTATTTTACAATTACATATAATATTTGACTGAGGTGTTATGGAGCTTGTCAGAATATTGACCTCTTTTCTAATAAAATATATCAGGGCCATGATATATTTCAGAATTAATTAAACATAACTTAGAGAGATTTGGACTTTATTTTTGGCATTAGTTACTGAAATAACTTTTCTAAGACCGTTTCTTCTCTAGGGTAGTCTCATTCCATGAACTTTGAGGACAATTGTGCAGTCAGCAGGATCCAGCTTGCTATTGCCATCACTGTTTCTGCTCTTTAATTGTTCATATCCATCTAAGAATCAGCTTTTCAAGCTTCATATGAATAATCAGTAGAAATTTTAGTTGGAATTTAATTTTTACATCATTTTCTTGGAACATGCATACCTTTATATTCTTGGATCTTATTATATGTCATGTGAATTATTTAGGTCTTTAATGTCTTCCAACAAAGTTTATGATTTTTTAAAAAAGGTATTCTACATATCTTATGAGAATTTTTTCTCTTACTGTCTTATATTTAGGTTGTACTCATAGATAGTATGTATTATTATGTAAAAGATTTTATTTTTTGGTGTAGAGAAATGTCATATAATTCATCTTATATCTATAGCAGCTGTCCTAATCTCTCTCATTAATTTTGTCTGAAAATTCTTTTGGGGTTTCTATGTTGGAAATAACACATCTGTGTATGGTGATAGCTTTGTTTTCTTTTAACAGTCTTATGTTTTTCCTTTCCCCTTGTTCTGGCTAATCGCTTTAGAACAATATTGAATAGAAATTAGGACAGTAGTTAACAATGTCATATTTTTTATTTAAAAGATAAAAGATTTTGACACTTTATTATTAAATGCTATTATTTTTTTCCAGATTGTTATCATATTAGAGAAGTTCTCTTTTATTCCTATGTGGCTAAAATTTTTTTTTAGTTTTAATTCATGAAAGGTTATTTTATGCAGCTATTGAGATTATTATGCTTTTGCCTTTAATCTGTAAATGCAATAAATTATATGGATATATTTTCCAGTGTGAAATTACGTTTGCATGTTGAGAAAAAGCTAGCCTTATGTGCTGTTGGTTTGCTGGTATTTTTTTTTAAGATGGTCCCATTTTGTTTTGTACTTAAGAAATATTAGCCTGTTATATTTTATTTTTATATGGTTATTTTCTGAGTTTGCCACCAAGTACAAACTAATGCCATGAAAAGGTTAAAAGTTGAAGAAAGGTTTTTGCTTTTTTTGGTTCTCCTGAAGATATGTGAAAGATAGTAATTATTTGTTCCTTAAATATGTGTTCAAAAATTGTCTTTAAACTGGTTCTAGTGTTTGTGGGTAATTTGAAAATACTGATTCAATGTTTTTAAAAATTATGTAGTTCATACTTCTGAAATTGAACCTAAAGTTTCATCCATGTTGCATCTTGTATCAGAATTTTCTTCCTTTTAAAGACTGAATTATATTACATTGTATGTGTTTACCACATTTTGTTCATCTGTTCATCTGTAGATGGGCATTTGGACAATAAGCTTCCACCTATCTGCCATTGCTGCTATGAACATGAGCATACACATATCTCTTCATGACCACACTTTTAATTCTTTTGCATATATATCCAGAAATGGAATTGCTGGATCTGATATGACATATTTTAAAATATCATTCTAGTTTTTGTATGGCAAAAAGAAAGGTAAGCTGAGGCAAGATAAAAACAATCAGATCAGAGGTACAGCTATTGAAAAAAAAAAAAATCCAAGAGAGTGATGGTAGTATTCTAGGTTAGGATTGTAATGGTGTACGTGTTGAATAAATGATCAGATTTTGGGAGAACTAACTAATGTGTTTCTGGATTAGAGGTGGGATCTGAGTGAAAGATAAAAGTTCTTGATGAATCTGAGGGATTCGGCTTGAGCAATTATAGAAAAAGAAGTAGGAAGAAGGGGACTATTAATGGAGGTTCATTTTAGAGTGTGGGAGTGATCAAGATTGTGTTTAATATTGAAGTGGACATGTCAAGTGATCAATTATATTTTTTTCTATAATCGGGAGAAAGTTAGAGTCTAAAGATATACATTTGGGGATTGTATTTAAAGCCATGACACAAGATGAAATTCCCTTATGAGTGAATATAGATGAACAAAAGAATATGTTCAAAGATGGAATCCTGAGGCTACCTGACATTTAGAGGTTGATAAGGAAAGAATCACCAGGCATAGGGAAAGGAGAAAAAAGGGCATGAAGGAGAGGAGAGGCAAGATGAGTGAAGTATCTCAGAAGGCAAATGAAAAACTATTAATATATTATCAAAGAGGTAGTGATCAAATGTTTCAAATACTGCTGACATCAAAGATAGTTAACAGAAAAAGAAATAAAAATGTCCTTTAAGCATCTGAAAATAGTTCATTTTGATTAATAAAAGAAATAAAAATTTGAACTATATGGAAATACTACTTAGTATCTATCAGGTTGGAAGGCATGCAAAATTTGAACAACATTCCCAGATAGAAAATCTGTAGGGAAATAAAATTCTCATATTGCTGGTGAGGATACAAAATTTTAAAACCTCTATGGAGGGAAATTGAGCAGTAATTAAAAAAATAATATTTGCATTTATCTTTGACCCATTGAAATTTAGGAGCCATTCTAAAATGATTCCTAGAAGAAAAAAAAAAAATACAGAAAATGCATAACAACTGGATTTTTTGTTTGTTTTGAGTTGGAGTTTCACTCTATCTCCCAGGCTGGAGGGCAGTGGCATGCTCATGGCCACCACAGCCTCCAACTGCTGGGCTCAGGTGATCCTTCTACCTCAGTCTTCCAAGTAGCTGGAACTACAGGCACACGCCACCATGCTCGGCTATTTTTTGATTTATTGTAAAGAAGAGATCTAGCCAAGCTGCCCAGGCTGGTCTCAAACCCCTGGGCTCAGGCAATCCTCTTACCTCAGCATCCCAAAGTGCGGGAATGACAGACTAGAGCCACCTTGCCCGGTCTGACAACCGACTTGTTGTGCACTAGATATTATTTTATTTTATTGTCAATTTTGTTACTGTTTGTTCTACTAGATGTGATAATGTCTTTTTGGGGTATGGCAGGGATATGTTTATATTTTTTTAGAAACACACATTGAAGTAAAGAGCAATGAAATGTCTTGATATTAAGAATTTGCTTTAAAGTTAAGGTTTCAGCCACATGAGTTTTAAATATTCAACAAAAGAAAAAAGGAAATGTGACAAAATCTAGATAATGGTTGAATCTGAGAGATAGGTGAAGAGCATAGTTTGAATATGTAAGGGCTTAGCATAATGTTTCCTAGGTTCTTCCATGGTGTTGCATACGGCAGGATTTCCTTCTTTTATAAGAATGACTAATATTGTGTATTTAAATGTAATATATATATACACATATATATGTATATACACATATATATTTATATATATGTATGTATATGGAAACACACATACACACACACATCCCACAATTTTAAAAATCCATTTATTCATAGATGGACATTTAGGTTGTTTTTATATCTTGGTAATGAACATGAGTGTGCAGATATCTTTTTGGGATCCTGATTTCAAATCTTTTGAATATATACCCAAAGGTGGGATTGCTGGATCATGCAGTAGTTTTATTTTGAATTTTTTGAAGAAACTTCATATCGTTTTTCATAATGATTTTACTATTTTACATTCCCAGCAATAGTGTACAAATCACAGAAGGGATGATACTACAATATTCTACTTATAATAAGGTATCCAAAATACTTAAATTTATAGAAACAGAGAGTAGAATGATGTTGCAGGACCCGGAGGGAGGAGGAAATGGGGAGTTGCTCTTCAGTTAAGTATAAAGTTTGTTACACAAGATGAAAGAATCCTAGAGATCTGCTATACAAAATTGTCCCTATAGTAGACAATATTGTATTGTGCACTTAACAATTTAAGAAAGCACATCTCATTTTAGTGTTTTTACTACAATAATAATAAAAAATACATAAAGGCTATATGAAGTTTTCTAGTTGTATACATTTTTTAAAAATTAATAATCATTTTCAAAGCTGCTGATATCAAATAGTAAGAGGAGAAGTTGACTGTTGGCATTGGCATTATAGTGGTCACCTTAACAAGAATTGTTTTAGTGATCAAAGGGGGGAAATTCTAGTTTGAATATATTTGAAATAAATTAAACCAAGAAGAATTATCAAGAGAGACTAGAGAAGAGTCTGAAGAATGATGTAAAAGGAAGCAACGAATTGAAGAATGATGCAGAGAGGTATGTGAGATCAAATTTTTTCTTAATTTGTGAATTAATTTATTTCAATACATGTTGATAGAATCACACGACTCTTTCCCCACAAGAAGGCACAATTAAATATTCTCTTGAAAAACATGTCATAAGGATGAATGGGATATAGATAAACTGGTAAAGACATCCTTTTGCAGTTATTAATGTTTTATAATGGACATACCTGGAGCTCCTTAGGTAAAATGCTTTCATCCTTTAACAGATGGTTAGGTTATGCCACTGTCTCTAGTGCTATTTTTTTCTCTAGTTTTCTACAGGTTGCCAACCCTTTCTGTTTCACACGTTCTTTCTTTATATATGTGAACACATTCAATTTTGTTACAGAATGTCTTGAACTCCGAAGTATTGTTTCACAGAAAAACTTTGTATAACCCTTCTCTGGGCCATTAATGATTTAGTCTCAAATTGTACTCTCCAACAGTGATATTTGTTTCTTTAAAAATAATGGCACTCATTTTATTCTCTGTATACTGACAATATGTGAACTTTGGGAACAGACTTTATGAAGCAATTCTTTCAAAATATGAGTGAGTAGGAATTGAAAACTACCAAACTACTGATCTTTATTAACTTGTTGAACATAATAAATATTTAAGCTTGTATTTAATAGTACAGCATTGAATGTTTTTTGATGATGCTTTCTGGTCAAGAAAATGTTGTTAACTTAAAATGGATTTGGTAATTTTAAGTACCTTCCCTTGCTCATTATAAAGATATATGTAAATACAGTTCTTTCCCTGAAATTCCAGAGTTTCAAATGTTTAAATATTGGATTAATAAATCAGTAAAGGTATAAAGAATTTGTATAGATTGAATAATGTAAAGAAATATTAAAGAAATCTGGATCAGCCAATAGATGCTTATTTCTGAATGTATTTCAACTATTTGTTTTCATTTTCTTCCTTCCCCCCAAATTATAAGTAGAGTAGCTGCTTATGCTTGCGCTTGCAATACCTCTCATATTAAAAGACACTTTCACAATTACTTTACTTTAAACAGGAGAATACTGTTTGGGTAAGACACACTCTTCTAAAATAAGCTTAATCAAAACCAATGTTCATTCTGAATAAGATAATCAGTTTCAGTTAGAAAAAAAGTCAAAAGGATTTTACAAGTTTGAATAATTTTTGCCTCAAGTGTCAGTATCTCCATTGCAAACGGTGCATGGTGTTTTTAATTCAGTCCTTTAAAGAATACTTCATAGAATTTGATTAGAACTTATTATAGTATAATAAATGCTTTATATTTGAGATCACATATTCACACTTTTAAGACAATTTTTTTCAAAAGATTGTCCTAATATTTTCTATATGTGATGAAATATCACACCTAAATCAAAAAGGTGCTATTTTTCACAACCCAAAAATAAGTGAAGTTGATGCATTCTAATAAATGTGCTACATGGCTTGAAAAATTGCCCTTATTTTGACAAAGCCTCTGGCATAAAAGATGCATCTTTAGAGATTAACTATTATTTGTTATGAAATGCAGTAGTGGGGAAAGAACAATATTTTAAAACAAATATATTTTATACAATTTTAATAATTAAAACAATGGTTAACAATGAGTGTAACATCAAACACTTGATATTTTCCTTCAAAATTTGAATCTCTCACAGTCTTCATTGTCTCCAGAATCACCACCTTCATTTTTAAAGTTTCTTAGGTCCACAATCTCGGGGTTGCCTTTAAATTTTGCTTTCTTTTACCCCTTCCATTCAGCCATCACCAAACCCCATTGATTATACTTTCAAGAGATATTTTAATTCAGCCACTTCTCATTTACCACTACTCTCTCAGGTTAGCCCAAACCTCCACGAAATCTTTCTTGAATTGCTGCAGTAGGTTTCCAACTCCTCTCCTTCTCCAAGAGTCTAATGCAACATAGAAACCAAAATGATCCTTTTGAAACAGTAGTCAGATTAGATCAGTAGTCAGATTACTTATCTGATCAAAATACTCTGTGAAGTAGTTCTCTCAGAGAAAACCCAAAGTGCTTAAAATGGCCGACAAAACCCTTCATGGCCCGGTTCACCTGTGAACCATCTGCCCAGTTGACTACCATCTTGACCTCACTAACTGAGCTATGACCAAGAAAACCTCCTTGCTTTTTCTCAGTATAACAAACATAATCCTACATATAGACTTTGTGCTTTCTGTTTCCTTTGTCTAGAATGTTCTTTTCCAGACACCCAAGTTATTCTCCCCCTTGTCAGTTATATATCTGCTCAAATGCTTTGTTATCAGAACAACCTTTTCTGGCAATATTAGAGGAAAATAGTATACTGTAGATGTTATGCCTCAGATAGGAAATTAAACAATTATCAAAACACCTTCAGTTCCTTTTCATGAGAGGTAGTATTTAGAGATCATAGTTTGGATGAAAGAGTGTCATTACTAATGAACCCTGCAAGAACTTGTGTGTGTGTGTGTGTGTGTGTGTGTGTGTGTACGTTTGTGTGCTATCTGTTCTTTTATGTTTCTTTGTCTCTCTCTCTCTATCTCTATTATGTATCTATATTAATATAGATGGAGATAGAATAATGCATACATATGTAGATATTTAAAAAATAAAATTCCTTTGATATTACATGCATTTTCTATTTGAAGTCAGTAAAACTTAATCTCATCTTTTTTATGTAAGTAGCTCCTTTTCTCCACAATGAAAGTCCTAATTCCAAGTATACAAAGGATGATGGAATTGTTTATTGTATCTTATATTACACACAAATCATCTTTACAACAATAATACCAATATTACCACTGATTCAGTTCAAAAAGTGTTTTTTTCTCAAAGCTCTACCTATTCTCTCCTATTGTATCCATTGTCAGAACATATAGCTAATACAAATTATACTGTCTTTTATATCTTTCATCAGTTTTAATTCTATAGATAATCCAATGTCTGTAATGCTTACTAGAAGTCTTTGTGTCAAAGTCTCTCCAGACATTTTGGTTGTCTGAAGCTCATTCTTTAATAGATTTTAAGGAATTAGTCTTTAGAAAAATGGCCTTTGAGGCCCTTCACACTGATGACAAATTTTCTGCTAACTTTGTGCTTGAAAGTAATTTCACTAAATACATAATATTTATCATTTCTTTTTTGTTAAAACATTTTTTATTTTTAAAGATCTATTTCCTTTTCCCCTGTCTTTTTTTTTTGAAGTTCAAACTCCCTTGTTTTTTAAGCTCTTTTAATGTATTGATGTTTTATAAACATTTTCTGGACTACTTTCATTGCCTGTATGGATGTCATTCATTTTTTCTTAGTCTCTCTCTCTCTCTCTTTTGCTTTCTTTCCTTTTTTTTTTTTTTTTTTGAGTTGGAGTCTCACTCTGTCGCCCAGATTGGGGTGCAGTGGCCGCTCCCGGCCACCACATCCTCCACCTGCTGGGCTCCAGCGATCCTTCTGCCTCAGCCTTCCAAGTAACTGGAACTACAGGCGCGTGCTACCATGCCCGGCTATCTTTTTCTTTCATAATAATTTTGTATGGGAATAATTTTGTTGCTTTTATTTATTTATTTATTTATTTGGAACTAACTTTATTAAACTTCAGGACAGTATTTCTAATTTTATGCATCAAAATTTTTCTCTTTTGTTTTTATGAAAAGTTAAGTAACATATCAACTTACTTTCTGAGAACTCCTGGATGTTTTTCTCCATCAATTTTATCCAACTTCCTTTTTCTTTTGTCTCTATTGTTCCCAATTTACTTGACTTGTAATTATAGAAATTCCTCTTCAGCATGAAGTGTTATCATGGAAAAGAGATGAATTTTTCTCCCCAAGAGTTTATAGGATGCAGAATAGTCTACACCTTTGGACTTCATCATAGACTCATTGTTCTCACCTACTACTGGCATGTACACCTTACCAATTATAGCTGCCACTCTCAAAGTGACTTGCTGAACTTCCAAATAAGTATCCATTGGTTATTTTTAAGATCCCAGATTTATTAGATACCCCTTTGCCTCTTTCCAATCTCATGCAAAGGTGCTATCAGCAGTCTCTCTCCATTTGCTTGCATTTTGGTAATCAGTAGGATACATTGTCAGATTCTTTTTTTTTTTTTTCTGTAGATCTTACTCATGTCTTTTTGTTTTACTGTTCTGGTTGCTCTGTATGTTTGGTCTGCCTTCTTTCCAGAATCCTCCTCTCACTTAAAGAAGTTGCAATGACTTTACATGTCACTAAAAATCTGAGAAAAATAAAAATAAAATCTAGAAAAAAAGAGATACTTTGTTAAAAAGTTGTTCAGTTATGGATATCTGTGAGCATCTTGTTTATTGACTGTTATTATTTAATCATAGTATATTACAGGTCAAAAATTTCAGTAACTTTGCCCTCCTGTATAAAAAACAAAATTTTAAAAATCTTGGGATCTTCACTGATATTTAGCTACCAGTCTCTTTCTGCCCCTTTACCAACACCTTCCCTGGGGGAAAGTAATGACATATTTGTTGCTAAGCTTGAGAGAAAAATAGAGTTCATGTGCAGTGCCTTATGTCTTCTCTTTTACTTATGAGAAACACATCTTCTGCTCAGACTTTCATACTCTGAATTTATAGGGGCATGCCCTTAAACAAAGGGAATAGAGTACTCTTTGGTGGCCAGGTTCTTCTGTGACCGATGAGGAAACTGCTTTTGACCCAAATCCTGTGAGTGATCTTTCAGGCCCCACCACAGGCAATAGCAGAAAGAAGCTCTTGCAGCAGACCTCATGGGGAAAGCTGTTCTCCCTACACTGGACCTAGTGCACAATCAGTGAATTACCATTGCTAAAGAGAATTGCAGTCAAGGACCGTCCCTGCAACCCTCTCTATGCCTCCTTCTTCTCCCACATTGGCATAAACTTAAACATGTCTATATTCCTTTCTTAGTTAGATACCTCTATTCGAAGTCTTCCTTATTGGAACTTTTAGCCAAGGCCTCTCTCAGGTACCTCTAACTGAGACTACCTTATGTAGCTTGGGTAACCTGAAAACATCTTCCCCAACTCTGACAAGGTGTTCGGTATTTTCAATTCTAAACCCTTCCTTTTGTTCCTTCCCTTGTCCCTGAGTCTGTAAAATGCTCTGGGCTTCCCAGGCAGTGAGATGTTTCTACATATGTGTAAGCCTTCCTGAGCCTCCCTGGCACTGTTCCATGGGAAAGGACAGATATTTGGGGAACCTCTTGCTTCTACTGTCACAGTAAGTGACTAAATGCTTGTTAATTTCATTTTTGCTTGTTACTTTAATTGACTACTGTTCCTGGTAACTCAGTCCTCTCCAGCCCATCCCTTCTCTTGACAATTGGGTGAGTAAATTTTTCTAATTCTGGACATCAGTATTAAGAAGCCCACATGTGGCCTGGCACGGTGGCTCAGCCTGTAATTCCACACTTCGAGAGGCTGAGATGAGAGGATTGTCTGAGGCTAGTGGTTTGAGACCACCAGCCTAGGCAACTTGGTTAGACTTCGTCTCTACAATAAATCACAAAAACTAACAGGGCATGGTGGTGTGTGTCTGTAGTCCCACCTACTTGGAAGTCTGAGGAAGAAGGATCGCCTAAGTTCAGTAGGTCGTGGCTTTGGTGGCTGTGAGCGTGCCACTGTACTCCAGTCTGGGCGACAAGAGTGAGACTCCAACTTATAAAAAAAAAAGAAAAAAAAAGGAAGCCCATATGTTACATTCCCAGTAATAAGCTCAATATGTCTTATTTTTCTTTCTTTCTTGATTCAGAATTCAAGTGAGGAAAACAGTAATGTTATATACTGACCTCCTCAAAACCCTAACATTTCCTGCATTGGGCTGAAATCTTGAGGAATAAGCAAGAGGGAAATGTGGGGAACAAAATAAGACTTGAATGTCAAGCTTGAGTTGGGCTGGGCACATGGGGTTAGGATTCTGGCAGTTTATAGTAGCTCCTTTCCTGCATTGTGGCTGGTTTTTGCTGTAGTATAATTAGCTTTTAACTGATATGGTCTGGACCGATACGTTTTAGCCTTTGGTCACATGTAATTTTTGACATCAGTGTGTCAATTTAATGACGGCTTTAAACACAGGCAAAAGGTTATTTTAATCTTGCCTAAAGTGACTGTAAACAAGAGTATATAGGTCTCAGCAAAATTGTAGTACACTGAGATTTTGTGAAAGGAGAGGAGAAACAGGTGGGAAATAAAACAGTGACTCCATGCCCACCATTTTAGAAAAAGCAGTGGCACAGAGATTAGGATGCACAAAAGCTGAGGAAAAGCACAGTTTTAAGAGGTACATATAGCTTAGCATTTCTAAGATCCTATTTCATTGGCTTCTGATGCAACAAAACAACTTTAGATCAGGACTCTGCTGAGGATGATTCTCCAGAGAAAAGCTTTGGAAAGAGATAAGACAAATCACCTTTAGGGTTGCACAGGGCTAAGAAAAACTATAGGCAGGGGAAATTATTCGGATGACTGAGGAATAAGAATAAAAATACTCACAAAACAGAGTTAAGCCTCTTTTATTTATAAACACCTTTCATGCAGTGTGGGGATTCCATGAACATAGGCTCAAAGGGCAAATATAACTTAATTAGCTTTTATTACAAGACAGGTATCTCAGATAAGTCTTGACTATTGGGTTTCATTTGCTGCAAAATTCAAAATGTGCTAGATGAAAGGGTCCTCACTAGAACCTGGCCATGCTGGTTTCTCTCAAATACCTCGGATTCACAGTCAGCTTAGGGCAGCTTCACTACCCTACATTCCTAGCCTCCATTTTCTTTTTTCTTTCATTGTTTTTTATTTTTTTTAATTTTAAAGATGTGGGATATAATTCAGGGTTAGGTGCATATGTGGTCATCACACAGGTAAAGTTTTGGTCTCCCTTTAATCCCCACTTTGCCTGGCTTGAGATCAGTTACCCTACTGATGTTACGTGTACCCCACCCCTCCCCTGACAGTGCCCCACTACTGCCATTTTCTTCTTCATGCTCTTCTATCTTGGCAAAGACAAGAAACTTGTTTAGATGATATGTTCGGGAGAGAAACTGAATGTGCCAACTTTCCTCTTGTCTATTCCGTGAACCAGCTGTCTGTAGGAAGTATACATTCTGCTCTATGTTGCCACATTTTATGTTTAACACACTCACAGGCTCTTGCATGAGGAGTCCCTCCATGACCCAGTGCTGCTTATGACCAAGTAGGTCAAGTGTTAGAAAATTGCTTACCTAAAGATGAGTAGCATAACCTCTAATTGGCTTTGTCAGCAATAAATATGATATTTTTCTTTATCTGCCTTACCTTTTTATCTTATTTTTAAATCTATTCTAAATTGGCAGGTAAAAGAGGGTTGTATTTATTCCCTTTAAATCCTAACACTTACCTCTTCTAGCTCATCTTATGTTTTATGTTCCTCCTTTCTTTCTGCTCCAAACTTTTTCCCAAATGCACATACCCTATACTGTATTCACCACAAGTGACCCATAGCTTCTCATACACCCCCCTCATGTTTTATGCCTTTGTTCAAGTTAACCCAATGGGAACATTCTTCTCATAGAAAGACTGCTTATCTTTTAAGACTCACTACTAAAGGCATCTTTTTTTTTTTCCTAGACTCTCTCCTCAAGTCAGAATGAATATCACCCATAAGTACCCAACTCTGCTTAGGACATGCATTGTGGCCTGCCTGGATTATAGTTAGCTGTAAACCTACTGTCTTGGCTTGAGCAGCCATAACAAAGTACCATAGACTGGGTGGTTTACACAAAATAAATTTATTTTCTCAGAGTTCTGGAAGCTGGAAGTCCAAAGTCAGGAGACCAGTGTCGTCAGGTTCTGATGAGGACCCTTTGCCTGGCTGTCAGATGACTGTGAGTTCTCTGGTGTCTCTTCTTATAAACATACAAGTTCTGTTGGAACAAAGCTCCATCCTCATGACTTTGTTTAACCATAATTACTTTAGTAAAGATTCCATCTCCAAAAACAGTCACATTGGGGGATTGGGGCTTCAACATATAAATGGGGGCATAATTCAGTCCACAGTACCTACTTTTCATGGCAAGAACGCACAACGTTGTTTATTCCTCAGCCATCAGCACAGCTCTGCATAATTAGGGGTGTTGCTTTCTTAGGAATACCTACTACCTTCAACCTAATTTCAATTCTATATGTTAAAACTATCACATATTCCCTTCTGCCCAAAATCTTTTTGTACTGTGACTTGTACTTATAGCATATTCATACATATTCATATATTTCTGAATATATTAATGCATATTAATATAGTCTGAACATAATAATGCATATTAATATGTTCAGAAACATTGATATGTATTTGTTAAGAAGTTATGTCTTTCATAACTATATAGGAAGAAGCATCATCAAAATAAAAAATAGAAGTAAAACTGATGTGAAAAGTAAGTCACAAAAGCAAGGCCAAGAAGAGCATTTAAAGAAAGTCCCAAGCTAAGAAAAAGGCAGAGTGTTTGATTCTTTAGGTAGTAGTAAGAAACACTGAAGGGCAGTGAATGAATGTGGTGCAATTTTTTTTTTTTTTTTGAGTTGGAGTCTCACTCTGTCACCCAGACTGGAGTGCAGTGGCCGCTCCTGGCCACCGCAGCCTCGACCTGCTGGGCTCCGGCGATCCTTCCGCCTCAGCCTTCCGGAATTACAGGTGTGTGCTACCATGCCCGGCTGATTTTTTTGA
>CAUYQG010059043.1:0-23666 GCA_963574415.1 Tarsius wallacei | reverse complement strand
AAAAAAGATACCTGCACACGTATGTTTATCACAGCATTGTTCACAATAGCAAGATCATGGAACCAACCATGCTGTCCATCAAAAGAGGACTGGATTAAAAAAATGTGGTACATATACACAATGGAATATTACACAGTCATGAAAAAGAACAAAATCACGAATTTTGCAGCAACCTGGATGGAATTAGAATGTATAATACTGAGTGATCTCTCACAGAAACAAAGATCTGAGTATCACATGTTCTCACTCATAAGTGGACCTTGAACAACTATCGTAATACTATAAGAAAAGGATTGACAGTGGTGGGAAACTATGGGGTGGCCAGGGAGAGGAAGGGAGGTGGGATTAACGGTAGTCAATATCTGTCTGGGGACGGGGGGTCACACCTCATCAACAATGCATATTTGTATACCTAACCCTTAACTGTACCCCACAATTTTAAAATAAAAAATATGTATTAAAAAAAAGTTTATGGGGATAATGTCATAAAGAAAACAGCAGTGTACAAATGGATTAAATGTTTTTCTGAGGAGACAGAAAGCATCACTGATGAAAACAGGTCAGTGGTAACAAGAAGAACTGATGAAAATATTGCAAAAATTCATCAAATTGTGTGTCAAAATCGTCGGTTGACTGTGAGAAGCATAGCAGACCCAATAAACTTCGACAGAGAAACAAGAAAATCTTCACTGAAAATCTTTTCATGAAAAAGATGTGTACAAAAATGGTCCCAAAGGAGCTCTTGCATCAAAACAATGCACCAGCTCACATAGCACCATCTATGAGGGAGTGTTTAGCCAGTAAACAAATAACTATATTGGAACACACTCCCTACTCAGCTGATCTGGCCCCCAATGACTCTTTTCTTTATCTGAAGATAAAGGAAATATTGAAAGGAAAACATTTTGAAGACATTCAGGACATCGAGGGTAATACAACAATAGCTCCGATGGCCTTTCCAGGAGAGTTCCAAAATTGCTTTGATGGGTGGACTAGGCACTGGTGTCAGTGCATAGCTTCCCAAGGGGAGTACTTCAAAGGTGACCATAGTGATATTCAGCAATGAGTTATGCAGCACTTTTTCTAGAATGAGTTCATGAACTTAATTGTAGACTCGTATACATCATTATAGTATCATATAAAAATCCTCTGTGCTCTGCCTATTTATCTCTTTCTCTCCTCAACTCCTGGCATCCACTGGTCTTTTTACTGTCTCTATAGTTTTGCCTTTTCTTGACTATTCTATTCAACTGGCCCTTGAATAATGCCGTTTGGTTTAACACTGTCTCCTTATAACATTGATAAGAAAAAAATATCGATTTTTGACTGGAGCCACTATCTGTGTGGAGTTTGTGAGTTCTCCCCATGTTGGCAAGGTTTTCTCTGGGTCCTCCGGCTTCCTTCCACATCCCAAAGATGTGCACATGATTACAGTGCATTGGAGTGTCTACATGGTCCCAGTGTGAGTGTAGGTGTGCATGAGTGTACCCTGAGATGCTGTGATGGCCAGAGCTGGCTCCTGTCTGGTGTCCTGAGATGCTAGGACATGGTCTTGCCACCTGTGACCTTCACTGGAATAACTGGGAAAATAATTATCTTACTTGTTTTTATTAATCTTTCTTAAATTTTCTTAATTGTGTATATAACTCACATTTTATTTCAATGTTTAATATTAGAAGTGTTTTGGTCTTTATTTAGAAGTTTGATACTGTTTTTGTAAGCAGAAATATGCTGTTAGAACTTAAATATTTGTTTCTATCAATTAACCTATGGTAAAAGTGGTTTTGTTATACTACAGAGATTTGCTTAAAATTGCAGTTTCCAAGAACCTATTGATAACATTAAATGAGGACTTATTGCAGTAAAAATCACAGAGTATGTGGCCTTTACAGATTGATTTCTTTCACTTAGTAGTGTAAATTTAGGTTTCTTTATATGTTTTCTTTTTCTTTCTTTTTTTTTTTTTTGAGTTGGAGTCTCACTCCGTCGCCCAGACTGGAGTGCAGTGGTCGCTCCCAGCCACCGCAGCCTCGACCTGCTGGGCTCCGGCGATCCTTCCGCCTCAGCCTTCCAAGTAGCTGGAACTACAGGCACGCGCTACCACGCCCGGCTAATTTTTTGATTTTTATTATAGAAATGAGGTCTCGCCAAGTTGCCCAGGCGGGTCTCGAACCCACGGGCTCAGGCAATCCACTCACCTCAGCCTCCCAAGGCGTGGGATTACACGCTGAGCCACCGAGCCCGGCTTCTTTATATGTTTTCATGGCTTTTTCTTTTTCTTTTTAGTGTTGGATAATATTTCATTGTCTGAATGTACCATAGTTTACTCCTTTACCTACTGAAGGTCATCTTGGTGGTTTCTAAGTTTTGGCAATTATGAATAAAGAAAGCCTTAATAAACATCTGTGTACAAGTTTTTATATGGACATGTTTTCAACTTCTTTGGGTACATACAAAGGGGAGCAATTACTGAATTGTATACGAGTATGTTTAGTTGGGTAAAGGATTGCCAATCTTGTCCAAAGTGACTGTACCATTTTTTTATTCCCATCAGTAATTAATGAGAATTCCCGTCACACCAAGTCCTTGCCATCATTTGGTGTGTATTTCTCTGTTCCAATAGGTACATAGTAGTATCTCCCTGTTTTAATTTGTGTTTCCCTAGTAACATGTATCTTTCCGTATGCTTATTTGTCATCTGCATATCTTCTTTGGTGAGGTGTCTGTTCAGGTTATTTGCCCATTTTTAAACTGGGTTGTTAGGTTTTCTTATGGTTGAGTTTTTAAGGGTTTTTTTTTTTGTATATTTTAGATAATAGTATTTTATTAGATTTATCTTTTGTACACATTTTCTCACAGTCTGTGGTTTCCCTTCTCATTCTCTTGACATAGCTTTTTAAAAAATACTTGGCTATAAATCTGAAATCTGATCATTTGTCTCATACCAGAAGTACAGAAAAGAAAAAAAATCTAGTTAATTGAGAATTTAAGTTAATGTTGCCCTGATTGATTGAGGCTTTCTAATCTTTGGCTTTGGCAGACAGTGTCATGCCCACTATTTCTCCATCCCTTAAGTGTGGGTAGACAAAAAGGCCGTCATGTCCTCACATGTACCCCATGTTTGTTCCTGATCCTATCCTATCCCTTCTTAGCTGACCAAACCATTAATGGCCAAAAACCTGGGTCAATACGAAGTGACAGTGAAGGCCTATGCTCTCTCCCACAGCCCCCTGGACATTCATGGCAGCTGATATCACTTTTCAGTGACTAACACATGTACAGATATAGAGGATAGAGGTATAACTTGACTCACTCAAGAGATGAGTTGCACTGTATACGCCTCCTTGGCAGTCTCTTAAGTAATTATTCAGTGGAAAAAATACTTATTTGGATGAAAAGAGAAAGAAAGAGAAAGAGAATGAGGAGAGAGAGAGAGAGAGAGAGAGAGAGAGAGAGACTGTGAGCAAGGGAAAGGGAGCCATGTGAAAGTACTCAGCGTTTGCATTTGGGACTCCCTGGGTGGTGAGAGGAGACCCACTGAAGTAAATTCTTTGTGTAGGGAGATGGGAATCTTAGATGACAGACAGGCAAGAGGCTATGGACCTTGACTCTGTTTTGGGTTTGTACTCTGGCAGTACCCAGGCAACCCGTTGTGGATAGTTTCCTTAATGATTTGCCTGGGCTTTTAAGAGGGGAGTCTGGAGCCCTTGAACATGTCCTCTTGGCTACTTTGGGAAGCAGAAGAAATGATAACATCTGTGAGAGTCAAGCGAAGGGGCCTAGGAAGAACAGTCCCAGAGTGTCAGAAAAGAGGACTGAATATAACTCTTTTGTGGTTCCTGCCCATTCCTCCTGCCAACTCAACTGGTTCTGCAAATGAACATTGCCTTTTAACTCTTTACAGTATTCTGAAGTCCAAGGACCAACATATCTTGTTCTCATTAATCGTTCTAACCATTTCTCCTTATATGTCCCTATTTCCCTGCATGTGTCCTGTCCTGTAGAGACTTCCATTCTCACTGTCTTCCTAACATTCCCAAGAACGTCCCTTTCTGGATCTTTCTTTTGAATTGGCCTTTAACCCTCTTGGTCCCTCTTGTTTTAATTTTACCCAAAGGGAATTAAAGAACACAGGCATACTAGGAAAAGAAGGAAGATTCCTTTATTTCTTTATAGCATTAGGAAAACAGCCTTAAGCATGTCCGAATATAGTAAAGCTGGCAAAGATATTGTGAATTTATTGTCTTCTATCATTAGGCAGAGACTCACTGAAACTATTGCCAGGAACACCCAGTTCTCAGAAGATATTCTCTAGAAATTTCAGTAATATGCAGTTTTAAGAAGAAACACCTATTGTGCTGGACAATAGCATACACTTTGCAGCAGGTACCCAAGATCCAATTCCAGGGCCATGATTTAAAAACTGTGTGACTTCAGATGGGCCCTCTGACCTGCTGGCCTCAAGTTTTCCCATATAGGCATATATACTCATGCAGCATTTTCTCCCTAGGGTTGTGGTGAGCACTAAGCAAGTTAATAGATGTAAAATACTTCATGTTTACCAGCATGATAGGGTCTGTACATAGTAAGTGCCATGATATACATGTTTGTTATTTTTAATAAGAAACTAAACATTTGGGCTTGTACTGAACAGCAGTTTTCAGGCTCTTGGCACTCTTTACATTTTAAAATGTAAAGAAATGATGGGAAAGACCTTCGATGAAGAAATCAAAATACTTACAAACCTTGAGGTTTTGTGTTCAGCCCAGGGAACATGGAAAGCACATGCTAACATCAACAGGTTTCCCAGGGGTCTCCGTCCTCCTCCATCATCCATGCAAAGCCATTTTCCTGCTGCAAACACAGGCTCAGGTTTGTCTTCTACAATAGGGACTTGTCAGAGATGAAATGAAAAATTTTCTCATTATTCCTAATTTTTCTCGATGTTTCAGTCGTTGAAGGTTTCACACTGAGGGCCATTTGGGTGTCATCAAAGTATCAGGTTTAAAGAAGAAAGATGATGAATCGTGAATGTTTATGAGGAAACGGTAGCAATTATAATGATGGTAATGAAGAGTGAAGCAAAGAGATCAGCCTACTGGGATGCTTCTCCCGAGCCTAGGCTTGTGGAGGAAAGTGTTCCAGTGGGCTTGGGCATTACTATTGTACCAAGATGGATGGAGTTTCTTATCCAGCAGCCCCTCTAGATTCATTATTTTTTTAGAAATATGCCTTGTGGAACCAGGTTTGCAAGTTTTACATTGAGTGAACAGCTATTTCTTATGTTAAGTTATTTCAGCTGAAGAATAGAGAATTGTTGAAATAAATGACTGGAGAATTCGAATTGCATTCATTCTTGACATTGGAACTGACAAATAGCTTCATTCCCCACTGAAATGGAAAGCTTATTATTCTGAAATACAGGCAGGTTTGAGGGAGAGGGGTTGTCTGCGTTTTATTTTACTGTAACTCTTCTAGATGCTATGATAGAGTAAAATAAAGTGCTTTTCTGAAATCCTACTGGGATCCATCGCCATTCTCCACATTCGATTGGATATAAAACCAATTAAAACAGATTAATTTATAACCAGCATAAAACCCAGTCTGACAGCTGGTTAGTACGGCCTGAGCATGGAGTTCTCAGATAGAACAGAGCTGGTTGGCAGTGGCAGATACATGAGAACTGATTGTCCTGATGACTTGAGTTGGAGCACCTGCCAGCTGAGCCCTGCCCACCTGGAGCTGGGCATCTCCAGAAAGGATTGGTCAATGCTGAGGATGGGTTTATTAGATCTGGAGGACGCTTTCACCAGAACCCTGGAAACTTCAAATGAAAATGACAGGTTTCTCCTTGACATCTCCTCAGCATTGGATGCCTTTCATACACCTGCCAGCATGAGTCACTGCAAGGAGAGATGCACTGAATGTGGCGGCCAATGAAGCCATGAACACGGTGAGGTAATACAGAAGCTAGGGCTCACGGGGTTGCTGGGTTGGTCTCAACTGGACACTCCTGTTACAAAGTCATCCTGATTCTTCTGCTGGTGTCCTCTGAGGAAATGGGACACAGCTGCTCGTCCTCTGGCCACCATCAGCTCCTGCTCTTATAGTCCTTGATCTTTCTATCAACTCACCTTGTCTTTTCAAACTTGTCAGGGGCCTGCACATCTAACAGACTTCATGAATGACAACGTGCCCAGTTCCACACAGGGGAACAGCCAGTCCACTAATTCTGTTGACTTCATGCTGATGACTGATTTATAAAGTACTGATGAAAGGCCCCCTGAGCCCTGGCATTGTCCATATGGAAATCAAAGGTTTCTTCTTCATGTTTCTGCAACATCATTTGCCTTTTATTTCCTGGCTCTTCAGCAGGAATCCCCAGTGCAGAGCGTGTAGCGGTCAGCACAGCCTGATGTGTGACAGCTGTAGGTATTTTGATCGTTTTCAGGTTGCACACTATAAGAACTGTGTTTGAGGTTCGGGAACAGGGTTAGGCCCTGGGCTGAAGTATAAGTTGGAGCTGAAATTTGACTTTGATCAGACCAGTACAACATAGCTGGGGACTTCTGGAGGCTCTTCTTCCACAAGGCTTGAGAAAAGGCTTCTGCAGGTTGGGGTTCCAAAAAGAGCCTTCCCAGAGGCTTGAAGTTGTGTCCAGTTTACTTAAGTAAAGCTGTTTCTTAGCTGTTTCACCTCAGTCCCTTAATTGCTTCAGAAATAGAACCAGTGCTGGTTTCTTACAGAATCTCTAGAATCTTAATGGGAACATGTATCCCCTCCTCTGATGGCGTTGCAGATAAAATGAGCAATGGCTGCAGATGTGCCCAAACTGTCCCCTCTCCCACCCATGCTCATTTGGATGTTTCTCTATACAATTATTTTATGTCCTCCTTACCTGAAAGCTCATGGTTTTCTTTGCTGACTCTTATTAGAAGAAAATCAGGACTCTTATGGTCAAAGAAAGAATGGGAAGGGAAAAAGAGAACTTCCCAGGTCTGGGACCAAATAGATTTTCTTTGCAACTATTTGTTTGTGCTAGATAGTCCTGAGGTGTGAGTCAGAGCACCAAGGCATAACTTTAGGGGTTTGCAGAAGCTGTTCTTGTGAGAACTGTTTTAGGTGTATGCATAAAAAAGAATTGAAAAGAAAAGGAATTAGGTGTCCAAGCTAGAAATGATGCCTTCTTCTAAGAGTGGTCTGGGTGTTAATTATCTTTAAGAATCTCAATTTTCTATGGGCTAGATGTTAAATGTTAATAATATAGTGATATCTATTTAATGAGCTGAATTTCTCAAGTGTTGTAGTCCATTTGGGCTGCTATAACAAAGTACCCTAAACTGGGACGTCTACAAACAACAGGAATTTATTTCTCAGTTTCTGGAGGCCGGAAAGTCTAAGATTCAGGCACCAGCAGATCTGGTGTCTTGAGGGTCCACTTTCTGGTTTATAGATGACCCCCTTCTCACTGGGTCCTCACATGGCTGACAGGTGAAAGGGCTCTCTTGGATCCGCTTTATAAGGGCACGAATCCAACTCATATGGGCTCTACCTCCATGACTTAATCACCTTTCTAAGTCTCCACTTCCTAATGTCAACACCTAGGATGTGAGGATTTTAACAGAAGGACACAAACATTGAGACCATAATACCAAGTTATCCAGTTACTGTTGCTATTGATAATTATAGCAGTTATCATTTCTGAGCCCTCACTACGTGCCAGTCATAATATCAAGCAGTTTAATATTTCACTTTATTCAGTTCCCACCTGGTTCAACTTTTCTCCACCATCATATTCAGAGATCAATCCCATTTTCTTACAATATTGGCTATACTTGTTCTAGACTCAGTGATGACATGGCAGCTGGGGCTATTGGCTATCAGTTCTAGGTTAAAAATCAACAAGGAGCTGGGACCTAGATCATTCAAAATAGAAAAAAGAGATTTAGGCTCTATCACTTTGCCAGTAATATGGAAGATATAATACAGCTTTTCTGCCAATGGAGAAGGAAAGAGTCATGAGTTAGCCTTCATTTTCTGTTGGATCCTCCTGGCCTAGATGTGCACTGCAGGCTTTATTAATTATTTGCTTTCTTCTCATTACCATTGAGCTGAACACAGTGGAAGCGGCTCCCATGGGAAATTACATGTGTACATTTCTAGGGCATGGTGGACGGAAAGAGGGGACAAGGTAAATAGATGCATGAATTCTTCAGCCTGATGGGCAAGGTTAAGATTCATCCCCAGGCAAATATTTCACTCCAATTTGATGCTTCTGCTTTTGTTCCTGAAATTTGTCTTCTATGAGTGGAAGCCAAAAAAACCTCCTGAACTTATTTATAAAAAATTGTGTATTTATCCTTACATGTTTAAACTTTGGTCACCTTCAAGGTACTCTGTTTGATGCAATACACCTATTGATATGCTTTTTTTTTTTTTTGAGTTGGAGTCTCACTCTGTCGCCCAGGCTGGAGTGCAGTGGTACACTCATGGTCACCCCAGTGTCCACCTGCTGGGCTCCGGTGATCCTTCTGCCTCAGCCTTCCAAATAGCTGGAACTACAGATGCACACCACCACGCCCGGCTAATTTTTGTGATTTATTGTAGAGTCGCAGTCTTACCAAGTTGTGCAGGCTGGAGATGCTTTCTCCATTGCTCCAAACAGTTTTTGAATTCGTCAATTTTTATGCCTTTAGTGCTTCTACCATTTTTTTAATTTCACCTCTTCCGCATCAGAAATATGTTTCCTTTTGAGAACTTTTTTCATCTGGGGAAACAAAAAAAAAGTCACTCAGGGAGAGATCTGGCGAATAACTAGGGTGGGGCACAAGGGTCATGCCATTTTTGGTCAAGACCTGATAAACACTCAGCACGGTGTGGGCAGGTGCATTGTCATGGTGGAAGAACTAGTCGCCCGTTTGCCACAACTCAGATCATTTCTTCCACAAATCTCCTCTTACAACAATGCTAGCAGGTATACTAATGCCAATGGGCTCCTATGACACTTACCTAGCGGAGGAAGCCTGTACTACAAGGGACCCACCGTCTAAAATATTCATCCATTCTTTGGGGGGTTCCCCTTGTATGTCCTTTTCTTCTAAATTTTTATACATTAGTACTCTATCCCTGAGTGGTCTTGGTCCTTCACATATAATTTCTGACTTCTACTCTTAACTTTACAAATTCTTCCTAATTTGTGAAGTCATTCAACCCTATCTCAGACTTCTGAAGTCCTTCTCTCCTTTCCTTTCTTCTATTTGATTCTTGTCTATTCTATGACAAATTTGGTCATTATGTTGCCAGAGGAAGTTGAGCACAGGGATTAAGCATGAAAGCTTGGGAGCATTCAATCCCAGCATAAAAGCATCTGGTTTTCAAGCCCAGCTTCCCCATTTACTAGCTATATGACTCTGGGAAAGCCCCTTAACTTCTCTGTGCTTCAATTTCCTCATCTGGAAATAAGGCTGACATTAAAAGTACTTATGTCACATGATTGATGTTAACAATGAATAAGTTATTATAAAGAAAGAACTTAGAATTTTGCTTGGCGTGTAGCAAGTTCTCAAAAAACATCAACTATGTAGATATGCTGTCAGTATCTTTTTATATTTATGCCCTAATGAAAAGAGGGTCATTTAAGTTACTATAAGATGAAGAATTGTATTATGCAAGGGGAAGTGAAAAGGCATTGAGATGAGGAGGATCTTCAGTGCTTAGCTACTCTCTTCATCTTAGTCTCATGGACTCCATGGTTGCTCAGTCATTTTCTCAAAGGAGAAAAGAATCTGCTTTTTCTCTTTGACTCACACTACTATCAACTAAAGGTTTCCATATTCTCCAGTGCAAACTTTAGAGAAAGGTAGTCTGATCAGTTTTCTTAACTATTATCACTGCTTCTGGTAGAGCTCTCCGATGCAGGCTTCCTCAGGATCACCTGAGATCAGGTGACAACACATTTCAGAGACACACATCTCAGAGACCTGCGGGAGTATGTGCAGCATGTCAAGCACTCAGGCACTAATTGAAGTAAGTTTCCACAGAAAACTCCATTAAAGTGTTTCTGACTTTCAGAGGGTGTGAAGCAGTTTCCTTTTCCCAGGTGGGAATTATCTCTCAACTTTCCTTTAGTTAGCTAAATGCAGCCATGTTCTTCATTATAGCAACTCACGCCATGGTATTACACAGACAACCCAAGCAAAAGACTAACGGGACTTGAGAAAGGATCTCCGTTTTTATAATATCCTGAATGAAAGACTAATTTCAAATACTGTAAAAAAGTCAGGTTGGCATACAATTTGTCTCTATCTACATAAGATCCAGATGTCAAATCTGTCAATCATGGGAACAAATTTCCAGTGGGCTCAAACTCGGTGCTGGACATAGAGACAGTCTTGCTGAAATTCTTGTGTGCTTGATGATAGCAAGTTATCTGAAATTGGTTCTAGGACTCATAGGAAAATTAGGTTGGATTTCAAATTCCCATTATGTATAGGAATTTTCTTGAACACTGTAAGTTCTAAGGCCAGAGTCTTGTGGCCAGAGTCCCACAGAACCATAGAAAGTCAAAGCTGCTTATTCAGCAATGTCCAGGACACCCAGATATGGGTAAGCTTGCACTTTCATGTTCTGCTTAACCATTAGCAGTGGATTAATTTTGAGGGTCCCAAATAAAGTTTCTGAGGTTCTATCACTGTATTGAGATTTGTGTTTGTTTCAAAATGTATTCATTGTCAGCGTGAATCTATTTTATAAGTCATACAAGCTTGGTTTTATAACTATAAAAGGGGCACATCTTTTCAAAAGAAGCCAAACCATAAACATTGCCAGGGAGCTGCAATTTTACATTTTTAAAGCAATATGTTGAAATTCCCCATATCTGATAGGAGATGTGCATTGTAGGGAGGGATTGTTGGGCAGTGCAAATGACTGCCTTTCCCCTCTGTCCAAAGGAACACACATATGAAGGAATTGCTGCAGACTTATGATATAAGTTTTCCTTTAATCCATTTGAAGTTTTGGCTGCAAAGGTAGACTGAGGGATGATTTATGGCTGGTGGATTGATATCGCTGCTGGAGGTGTTCTGAGGTCAAAGAGAAAGAGAAAAAAGGAGTTGAGATAGGGGTTGTGAGTCTGTGTTTACTCAGAAAAGATGGAAAAAACCCAAGGAAAGCAGGGTAATAAAATTGTTGGGGTTGATAGAATTAACAGGGAGTATTATTCACATGTTAGACCCCTCCTAGGCACTAGTATATTTGTATTAGAGATTAAGGCCAAATGGACCTCTGAGCAAAAAAATTGTGAAAAAGAATGAAAGATTAAGACATGTGAAACCAGAATTTTTAGTGGATCTAAGATATTTTTTATAATGGGTAATATTCAATTTTATAAAAAGGTTGTTAGTTGGTATGGGATTGACACTATTGATATTTGAATCTAATGAAAATTTCATAACGAACAGACTAATGGAAGACTTTGAGATTATAAGAAAGAAATAAAGTCTATGTTATGTTTAAGATTTTATGTTTCCTACCCTCCTTAGGGGGAAATAAAGAGGTAGCAAGTGATTAACTAGAGTGAATGAATGCCTGCCATCTGCTAGCTACACATACCCTGGAGTTTTTGAGGCAAAGCAGGTTTCCCATGGGGGTGCATGCATATTTATTCTTTTTTTCAGGACTTTGGGAGAAAAGGGAAGCATTTGGAGACAATACTCACTTGTGGCCTGTCCTCTTGACCTCCCTTCACACGGAAAGGGTCATCCTCATTCTCCGTCAGAACTGTATCACAGTCTTCTATAATCTGGGTCTCAGGGTGCTTAGAAAAGGATCCTCAACAAAAGTCTTTTAAAATTATACACTTTTGTCAGGAGAAATAAAGGCTCTATAGAAGAAAGACTGCAGAGAGAAAACTGATGAAAATGCTGAAGATTCAGAATTGTGCGTTTATCCACAGAGGACTTTTAACTGAGGTATACAAATTTAGCTGAACTGAAGAAATTATTTGACTCAAGTCTGCAGGGAAAACTAGAGGTAGATTAAGCAATGATTGATAAATTAAGTGGGTAATTATTTCTATTTTTAAGCATTTTTACCTTAATTGCATTTTCCTTTAAATACATAGTGTAGACGTCTTATGCTGAGTTCAGACAAGTCATTTGATGTTTGGCAAACTAATAAAACAATTACACGGTACAGCACGGAGTAAAAAAAATACACAAACTCCCAGGAGAAGTCTACCTCAGGGAAAGGAAACCTGGCCTATCAGCTTGACCTATGTTGAAACGAGCCTTAGTGTCTACAAGGAGAATGATTCTGAGTTCAATGTCATGGCCATGCAGGTTTGTTACTTGCACAGAGCAGTCCCCCACCCCTGCTCCCCACTGCCTCCAATTTCTGTTCTGGGCCCTTGGAAGACCAGCAAGAATACAGAAGTAAAAGCAGGAAGAGCCACCACCTTCTAGTTCTCCAAAACTTTGAAGCACTAGCAGCAAAGCTTTTATATTACCCTGACCAAGTCTACTCCAAATGTAAGAGGAGGCTGTCTTTACACATAACCTCAGACTAATTTGCAGCATTATTATTTTTAAGCAGCTTCATTAAGATTAATTAGCATATAATAAGCTGCACATATCAATTTGAGAAGACTATACCTGTGAACAATCACTACAATAAAGAAAATGCACATATCCATCACTCTAAAACTTTCTTTACACTCCACCGTAATTCCTCCCTCATGACCCTTCCTGACCTCCCCATCTTCAGGCAACACTAATCTGCTTTCTGTAATTATAGATGAGTTTGCATGTGCTAGAAATTTCTCAAACTAGGATTATACAGTAATTATTCTCTTTTCCTAGTTTTTTTTCATTTAGCGTAATTATTTTGAGACTTATTTCATGTTGCTGAATGTGTCATGTATTAAAAGTATATTTAAACAATTTTTTGAGTAATATTCCATTGCATGGATATACCACAGTTTCTTTATCTTGTCACCTGTTGATAAATATCTGTATTTGTTGCTTTTGGGTATCACAAATAAAACAGTTATAAGCATTAATGTCTGGTGAAAAAACTGCATTCATTCAAGTTTTTGTATAGACACATGTTTTTATCTTTTGCTTATTATATAACTAGAAGTAGAATACTAGAGTGATATGGTAGGTATATGTTTAACTTTTTTTAAAAATTGCCAAATGTTTTCTAAAGCGATTGTACCTTTCATGTTTATGTATTTTTTGTATTTTTAATTTGATTTTTTGTTGCTTATGCAGTTGATTTTTATAGATTATTCTTGCATCTTACAACACTGATAAATTTAATTATTGCTTTTACTAGTTGTAGCAGCTTTTTTGTAAACTTCATCAGATTGTCTACCTAGACAATCATGTTTCTGCAAACAAGGGCAATTTTATTTCTTTTGAAACTGGATGACTTTTTTTCTTATCCTGTCTCATTGCAGTTCCAGTTTGATGTTTAATATAAGTGATGACAGTGAAAATCCTTGCCTTGTTCCTGACCTTAGGGAAAATAATTCAGTCTTTTACTATTTAACACAATGCTGGCTTTAGTTTTATCGTGATGCTCTTTATTGAGGAAGTTTCTTTCTATCCCTAGTATGTTGAAAATTTTTACCAGAAAGGGATGTTATATTTTCTCAAATGATTTTTCTATTCTAATAAGATTATATACATTTATTATTTATATTTTGTTTATTATATTAAGATTATATTTTTTAAAAAGCTTGTTAATGTGTTTAACTAAATTAATTGATTTTCAAGTGAACCTCACATGGCCATGATTTACTACATATTTTTATAAAATGTTGAATTTAACTGGTTAAATATTTTCAAGAGTTTACTAAAATGTTGTTAAGAGTTCCTGAGAAATATTGATCTGTAAGTTTATTTCCTTGCAATGTCTATGTCTGTGTTAGTATTAAAGTAATGCTGGGCTGAGAATGAGGTTGGGAAGTGCTTTCTCCTCTTACATTTTCTGGAAGAGGTTTTTAAATTTATTTAATTTCTTCATTAAATATTTGACAGAATTCTGCAATGGAACCATTTGTGCTTGGAGTGGGAAGGTTTGTGGGAAGATTTGAAATTACGCATTCAATTTCTTAATAGATATAGGGTTCTTTTGGTTATCTGTTTTTTTCTTGAGTGAACTTTGATAGTTTGTAGTCTTTATTTTCTTTTTCATATAATTAAAAAACATTTATTTTAGATTCAGGAGGTACATGTGCAGTTTGTTTCATGGATATATAGTGCAATGGTGAGGTTTAGAGTTCTGGTGCAGGGGTCCCCAATTCCCTGACCACAGACCAGTACCAGTCCGTGGCCTGTTAGGAATGGGCTACACGGCAGGAGGTGAGTGGAGTTCTGCTTTTTGTTAGATCAGCAGTGGCATTAGATTATCATAGGAGCGTGAATCCTATTGTGAACTGCATTGCAAGGGATCTAGGTTGCATGCTCCTTCTGAGAATCTAATGCCTGATGATCCACACCACCCCCCAACCCATCCATGGAAAAATTGTCTTCCATGAAACCAGTCTCTGGTGAAAAAGTTTGGGGACTGCTGTTCTAGTGTACCCATCACCCAAATAGTGAACATTGCATTCAATTGGTAATTTTTCAATTCTCACCCCTCCCATGGTATCTCCTTTTGGAGTCCCCAGTGTCTATTATTTCCATTTTTATATCCATGTGTAGCCATTGTTTAGTGAGAAAGTGTGGTATTTGATATTCTTTTTCAGAGTTATTTAACTTAGAATAATGGCCTCCAGCTCCATTCATGCTGCTGCAAAGGATATGATTTCATTCTTTTTTTATGGCTGCCTAGTATTCCATGGTATCAAATTTTCTTTATCCAATCAGCCTTTGATAGATACTTAGATTGATTCCATGACTTTGCTACTATGAATAGTGCTGTGATAAACACCCAAGTGCAGATGTCTTTTTGTACAATGATTTATTTTCCTTTGGGTAGATACCCAGTAGTGGGATTGCTGGGTCAAATGGTACTTCTAGTTTTAGTTCTTTGACAAATCTCTAGGTTGTTTTCCATAAAGATTTACTAATTTACATTCACACCAACAGTATCATTTAAACTTTTTCTTTTCTCCACATTCATGCCAACATCTGTTGTTCGTTGACTTTTTAATAATTTGCATTTCTCTGATGATTAGTGATGTTGAGTATTTTTTCATGTTTGTTGGCCAGCTATACGTCTTCTTTTGAGAAATGTCTGTTCATGCCTTTTGTTCACTTTTTAATGGGATTGTTTGGTTTTTCTGTTGAGTTGTTTGAGTTCTTTGTAGATTCTGGATATTAGTTCTTTGTTGGCAGCTAATTTGCAAATATTTTCTTCCATTTTGTTGGCTATTTGTTTATTGCTTATTTCTTTTCTTTTTAATTTTTTTTTTTGAGTTGGAGTCTCACTCTGTCGCCCAGACTGGAGTGCAGTGGCCACTCCCGGCCACTGCAGCCTTGATCTACTGGGCTTCGGCGATCCTTCTGCCTCAGCCTTCTGAGTAGTTGGAATTACAGGCATGTGCTACCACGCCCGGCTGATTTTTTGATTTATTGTAGAGATGAGGTCTCGCCAAGTTGCCCAGGTGGGTCTCGAACCCGCGGGCTCAGGCAATCCACTCACCTCAGTCTCCCAAAGCACGGGATTGCAGGCTGAGACACCGAGTCCGGCTATTGCTTATTTTTTTTTACTGTACAGAAGTTTTTTGATTTAATTAAGTTCCATTTGTCTGTTTTTGGCTTTGTTGCATTTGCTTTTGAGATCTTAGTCACAAATTCTTTGTCCAGGCCAACATCCAGAAGAATTTTTCCTGGGTTTTCATCTAGGATTTTAGTTTCAGGTATTACATTAATGTGTATCTTTTAATTTTTCCCCCATTTCATCTAGGTTGTTGAATTTATTTACACAGAGTTGTTTATACTATTGTCTTATTATTATTTTAATATCCATAGAATCTGGCTGATCTTTTCAATGCAATAAGATTTTTTATTTCATTGATATTCTCCACTGCTATTTTTGTTTTCTATTTTACTGATTTCCACTCTGGTATTTGTCATTTTCTTTCTACTGCTTACTTGGGGTTTTATTTGCTCTTTTTATTAAGGTGGAAGCTGACATCATCTTTCTCCTTTTTAGAGTTGGATATTTAGTGCCATAAATTTGCCTCTAACTACTGTATAAGCTGCATACCACATATGCTGATACATTATGATATTTATCATCTGTCACAATATCTTTTATATATATTAAATATTAATACATGTAACATCATATATAATGCAATAGTATATATATATATATATTTGATTCAAAATACTTTCTAATTTTGGTATTAATTTTTTCTTTGATCAATGTCCTGTTTGGGGACTTTTAAATATATCTTTCTGTGATTCATTTATAATTACTTTCATGGTGGTCAGAGAATACATTTTGTATGATTTGAACAATTTAAAATCTATTATATTATGGACCGGATATGCTCTGTATTTATTTGTGTCTTGTGTGTACTTGAAAACAATGTTTATTCTGCAGTTGTTTGATGGGATGTTCTATAAATGTTGATTAGGTCAAATTGGGTGGTAGTGTTGTTCATGTATTCTATATGTTTACCATTTTCTGTTCCTTGTTCTATCAACTGCTGAGAGCGGAAAGGAATATCCAAGTAAAATTGTGGATTTGTCTATTTCTCCTTACAGTTCACTTTGTCTCATTATATTTTTTGAAACTCTTTAAAAATTTTTAAATTTTATTTTAGAGATGTGGGGTTCAAGTAAGGGTTAACTGCACAAGTAGGCTTTATCCTGGTGAAGTTTGGGCCTCTAACCGGCCCTCACTTCCCCTGGTTTGGACCAGGTATCCTTTGTATTGTTACTTGCTCCCCTTGGCAGTACCCAGTGACTGCGGATTCCTCCTCTGTGCTATTGTGATTAATGTTCAGGTCCCACTATGAGTGAGGACATGCAGTATTCAGTTGTTTTTGTGATAGATCACTAAGTATGATGGCCTCCAACTCCATCCAATTTGCTGCAAAGTCCATGATTTTGTTCTTCTTTATGACTGTGTACACTCCATAGTGTAGATGTACCACATTTTCTTTCTCCAGTCCACTTTAGAAGAGTAGTGTGGTTGATTCCATGTTTTTGCTATTGTGAATAGCATGGCTGTAAACACATGAGTACAGGTATCTTTTTGGTAGGACGATTTATGTTCCTCTGCGTGTATTCACAGGAGAATTGCTGCATCATATGGAAGGTCAATTTTTAGTTCTTTTAGGAATTGCCACACTGTCTTCCACAGAGATTGAACTAGCTTGCATTCCCACCAACAGTGTAGAAGTGTTCCCTTTTCTTTGCACCTGTGCTAGCAACTGTTTTTTGATTTATTATTGATGGTCATCCCTACTGGAGTTAGGTGGTATCTCAGTGTGGTTTTGATTTGCATTTCTCTGGTGATTAGTGAGGCTGAGCATTTTTTCCATGTATCTGTTGGTTGCTTGTGTATCTTCTTTTGAAAAGTGCCTGTTCATGTCCTTTGCCTACTTTTTTTTTTTTTTTTGAGTTGGAGTCCCCAGACTGGAGTGCAGTGGCCGCTCTCGGCCACCGCAGCCTCAACCTGCTGGGCTCTGGCGATCCTTCCGCCTCAGCCTTCCAAGTAGCTGAAACTACAGGTGCGCGCTACCACGCCCAGCTAATTTTTGATTTATTGTAGAGATGGGGTCTCGCCAAGTTGCCCAGGCGGGTCTCGAACCCGCAGGCTCAGGCAATCCACTCACCTCAGCCTCCCAAAGGCACGGGATTACAGGCTGAGCCACCGAGCCTGGCTTGCCCACTTTTTAATAGGGTTGACTTTTTTCCTTTCAGTAGATCCTGTAGATCATGGATGTTAGGTCTTTGTTAGATACATAATTAGCAATTTTTTCTCCCATTCTGTGGGTTGTCTCTTTATTCTCTTGATGGTTTTCTATGTGTGTATACTTTCAGGATTTTTATGTCCTCTTGATGAATGAATTCATCGAGCATTATAATATGGCCTCTTTATTTAGGAAATATTCCTTTCTCTGAAATGTATTTTGTCTTACATTGATATTGTCATTTCAATTTTTGTTAATATTATATCTCATCTCATCCTTTTAATTTTAATTTATTTGTGTTTTTATATTTAATATGGGGTTCTTGTAGAACATGTAATATGTTATTTCTTTTTTAAAAAATTACAGTTTGAGAATCCCTGACTTATAGTGTGGGTGTTTAGAT
The DNA here is from genome assembly GCA_963574415.1 of Tarsius wallacei. Lineage (NCBI taxonomy): Eukaryota > Metazoa > Chordata > Mammalia > Primates > Tarsiidae > Tarsius > Tarsius wallacei. The sequence continues at coordinate 5,385 of CAUYQG010059043.1, read as the reverse complement.
CATCATTTACATGTGACATAATTATTGATGGTTGAATTTAAATCTACCATCTTGCTATTTGTTTTCTATTTGTCTTACCTGTTCTTTGTTTCTCTTATTCATATTTTCTTGCCTTCCTTTGGATTAATCATTTCTTATAATTCCATTTTATTTATTTGTTACTTCTTAGCTTTATATCTTTGTTGTGTTATTTTGGTTGCTTCATAATATGAGCCTTTAACTAGTCACAGTCTACTCTTCAGTAATAATATATTACTTGATGTATCATGTAAGAATCTTATAACATGTATTTCCGTTTCTTCCTCTCTTTCTTTGTGATATTTTTGGCTTATTTTTTACTTTTACATATGCTATGAAACCCACAATATATTGTTATTATTTTTTATTCAAATAGTAAATTATCTCTTCAACATATGTAAATAATAAGAAAAAAATCTTAACTTCTACTTACAAAGTTTCCATTTCTGGTTCTTTTTCCCTTGTATAAATTGATACTATTATCTAGAATTTTTAATTTTTGTATTATTTTACTGCTAGAAGAAATGTATTTAATGTTTCTTTTAGAGGGTCATCTGGTAATTAATTCTTTTAGCTTTTTTTATGTCCAAAAATATTTTAATTTTACCTTCAGTTTTGAAGAATTTATTACTGGGTGAAAATTTTGATTAGTATGATAATTTTTTTCAGTGCTTTAAAATATGTCTTGCTTGCATTGCTTTTCATGAAAAACCTGCTGTCATCCTTAACTTTGTTCTTCTATCTGATATGTGTTTTTGTCAGGCTGCATTTAGGATTTTCTGTTTGTCATTGGTTCTAAGCAATTTGACTTCTTGTAGTTTTTTTCATGATTCTTACACTTGGGATTTGTTGAGATTCTTGGATCTATGGAATTATGCTTTTCATAAAATTTGGAAAATCTGTAGCCGTTATTTAAAATTTTGTTCTGTCTCTCCCATATCCTTTCTCTCTGGTAACCCCAATCTACATATGTCATACAACATTAAAATTTCCTGCAGCTCACTGATGTTCACTTTACCCCTGTATTCTTGCTCTCATTTTTTTGGAGGGCAGTTTTATTGCAATGTATTCAAGTTCACTAATCTTTCTGTAATGTTTAATTTATCACTAATTCCATCTTGTGATTTTTTTTGTTTCAGACATTGTGGTGTTTATTTCTAGAAGTTCAATTTGGGTTTTTAAAAAATACATATTCTGTGTTGCTACTTAACATGTTAAATTTTTCATCTAGTTTCTTAAATATGTGGAATATAGTAAAAAAAAACTATGTTAATATTCCTTGTCTACTAATTCTATCATTTTTTTGTTTCTGGATCAGTTTGATTGATTTATTTTTCTCTTTATTATGCGTTCTATTTTTCTGCTTCTGGGCATGCCTGGAAATTTTGACTAGATGGTAGACATTGTGAATTTTATACTGTTGAGTGCTTGATACTTTTGTATTGCTATCAATATTCTTGAATTTTTTCTAGGATGTATTTAAGTTATTTGGAAGTAATTTGATCTCCTTGGGTCTTACTTTTATTCTCTGTTAAGCAGGAAAAGAAAAACACTTAATCTGAGGATGATTTTTTTTTCACCATCACTTAGGCAAAACTCTCTGAATACCCTCTATTCAATTTACTGTGAATTATGAAATTTTGTCTTTCACTGGTAGAAACAGGCATCATTCTCAATTCTGTGTGAGTCACATGTTGTGTTCTTTCTTATCCATTTGGTTAGTTTGTTTTGGTCTTATACAGCTTCCTCATATGCATGTGTTGAACATAGCTGAATACTTTAGAGAAATCCTTTGGCTATCTCTGGAGTTCTTTCTGTACAACTGTCTTTTCACTGGTACTCTGTCTTACTGAATTTTAACTACCTGACCTCCTTGGACTCCCAACTTCATCTTCTTAATTGAGTAATAATGCTGGGTTCTGCTGGAGTTCCCCTTCCTTGTGCCACAGCCTAGAACTCTCTCCAGGCAGTAGTCTGGGGCAATAATATAACTAATTTTTTTTGTTTTGTTTTCTCATTTTACAGCAATCATTGTCTCTTGATGTTTGATGTCTAATGCCTTCAGAACAATTACTTTATGTATTTGTATATTTTTACGTTAGGTAGGGGGTTATATTTAGTCCCTGTTACTTCTTCCTTTTCAATCCCTTTTCCATGTTTTGAGTGTTCTGGGCTATTGATAAAAGTGCAGAGCAGGAGACTATTCTGCCTGAAATGCACCATGTCTCAGGATCACCAAGGATGTCGTTCCCTCTGCAGAGAGCACGATTTCACATATTGTTCACCTAGCTAACTCCTGTTAGTCTTCTAAATTTCAATCTACACATGACTTTGTTTAGGAGCCTGTTCTGTGAACTGCCCTCCTAATCTTCCTCTTTTAGATGATTCCATGGAATTCTGTACTTCCCCTTTAGTCACATTCACTCACAGTTATAATTTCTTTTTCTTGTCTTTCTTTCCTGCAAGATTAAAAGTTCTGTGAAGACAGAGCCATCACTGTCTTATTACTTGCAGGATCACAGTAAGTGTTTAACAAGTATACATTGACTAAATAGAAGACAAAACAGTGTGTAGGGCAAGGGCAATGGTGCCTGGTGGGTAATGGATACTCAGAATAAACATTAATTGTTGCTGGTATGAGCCACACGATAGCAGATGAAATTACTGACTAGACATGCATATCTGAGTTACATCCTAAAAATTCCAGAAGTACTTTAGGATTGGGGACAGAGGAAATTCTATAGAGGAATGAAGTCTTTCATAGATAGATTGGTGGGCAGGGGAGTCAGCAAAATCTGGTTTATGACTATTGTGACTATTTTTATAGGCTGGTGGTGCTTAGCTCCAAACATTTTATTTATCTTCTACATATATAATTATACAGAATAAATATGTATTTTTATTTGTTTGTTGCTTATTTTATACCTCCGGACATATGCTCTATGAAGTCAGGTATACAGTTTGTTATATTCTTTGCCCCATTCCTGATTCTAGGGCAATCTTTTTCACATAGTGAAACTCAATAAATATTGGTTAAATACTTGAATAAGATGTTTTATACTACTCTATTTTGATTCTGGTTAAGTATATGCTCAATTACTACTTTTCTTCTTTTTTGTTTATTTTTTAAGGCACAATTAAGTGTAAATGAAACTACATTCTCTCTTCATTTTATCATGCCTATAGGGAGTCTGACTACAGAGATTAAGATGGCTTAACTAAGGCTCCAATGTCCACCTGGTGGCAGCTTAACTTAATCGCAGTCAAATTACCTCAGAGGAAATTAACATTTCCAAGAGCTGATCTGACAACTCAAACATATAGAAGCCCTTGGGTACCTATGTGTTCATGCAATTCCTGGGCTCTGGAGACAAGAGAAACACCACATTAAGCAGTGGGGAAACATCATTAAAGTTATGATTAAGTTGTCTTTCAGGGCAAAAGATACACTACTGAGAGAAGGCCAAAGTCCTATCAGAAACATCACAGCTTTCTTAGTTATTACAATTTCTGATGACTTTTTCCCCAAAATTAAAAATAGCAAGAAGAATTATTACCGCCTTAACATGAAGGTTGGTAGAATAAAGACTAGGATGTGCATGGTTGGGTATTGTAAGCAGTGAATAAAGATTTATGTAATTCCAAGAAGTGTATTTATGGGGAAAAGATAAAGTCAAGTACAATGCAGATTGTTCAGTAGGAAAAATTGATTCCGGGAGGCATTAGAGATATGGTTGAGTAGGAAAACAAAGAGCCAGTATTTTGGGTAAGTATATACAGCCCTGATGGTAAAGGTAGAGGGAAAAATTTCCAAGGTAATGTGACTGAGAACAATAGGATGGCATCTTTCCTCTTATCTGCTTTAAGTGAAAAGATAAGCACATGCCAACTTTCACTGCCCAGGTGTGGGTACCACCTGCTTCCTCGCTCCATGGCTATTTTGGCTCATGATACCACAGAGTGTGGTCCAGATGGGAAAGGATAGACTCTATCTAGCTATGGAATTTGGTGTGTCTATTAGAGCAAAATAATAAATCAAATACCAATGCCATTTTTTAGCCATTGTTATTGCCAGGCTTCAGTGCGCAAAACAAAAACCACTCTGTTTATCTTAAACAAAAAAGGACTTATGGAAAAATCAGGTACTTCAAAATTATTGGAATTCCTGCAGAAATGGAGTCAAGGGCTGGAATTACCAAGTTCAAGTTGCAATTCATGGATCAGAAAGTCACTGTGCTTTCCACAAATGCCTCTTGACACCCATGAAACTGGGGACTGGACACAAGAATACCACATCTGACTGCAATTCTTGCTTCTTGCTTTTTAAATTTTCAGTTCTTTACCTGGAAGAAGAAATACAGCTTTTGCTCACATCCATCTTTTAAGTGTCAATCAAGTAAATCCAATTGGCAGAACCAAAATTGCATGGAAAATCTGAGAGATCTAAAGTTTTGGTTTTGGTTTTAATATCTCATTCTCTCTAGAAGGGCTGGGGTGAGGGTGAGGCGAAAGAGGCACATAGGACATACCTTGTTGGCTTTTTTCCTTTGCTATTTCTTTTGCTTTTTCCTGATCTTTAAATATTAGAATTCCTCTAAGCTCTATCATAATCCTCTTCTTGTCTCACTCTATATACCCTTTCTCTGGTGACTTTATCTATTCCCACGCCAAATTACATCTTCACATCCGGTATCTTGTTCTGAGCATTTAAGAATACTAATTATTTCAAAGGAATATAAGTTTATAAAAATATATACAAACACATATCTGAGTTACATAAGGATTAATAAGAGAGATGCACAGTATGATACTTACTGCAGAAAAATTTTTAAGAAGTAGATCAAACAGGAATTTAAAATAAGCATACGAAGTATTTTCAAATATATAAAGAAAGATATCAGAAACATGAAGTAGAAATAAGCAGTTGTTAAGAAAAGCCAGAATGATATCAATGAGAATGGTGAAGTAAGGAACAGTAAAAGTTCACTACTTCATAAAAGCGATCTTGGCAAAGATTGGTCCCAGGCATGCAAGAAAATCTCTGTCCACACTTTTTCTGAAACATAAAATTGAACCAGAGGCTAGCAACAACTGGGGGCCACAAAGATACCTTAATCTTGGTTTAAAGAAACAAACAAACAGACAAAAAACAAACAGTGAGCTTTGTGGCATTTTAACTTACCCTAGTCTTATCCCCTGCTCCCTCACTCAGTGGTAGCCTTGAAAGACAATAATCAGCCAGGCTCCGTGGCTCAGCCTGTAATCCTGCGCTTTGGGAGGCTGAGGTGAGTGGATTGCCTGAGCCCGTGGGTTCGAGACCCGCCTGGGCAACTTGGCGAGACCTCATCTCTACAATAAATCAAAAAT